>CAJUXJ010001045.1:0-27191 GCA_910589775.1 Avena eriantha
TATTGTCCCTATGGATTAGTAATCACCCATAGCAACAATTGTCACCTTAATGTCACATTGGACACACTGTTGTCGGTAAAACGGTTGCCAAATCCTCATACGAGCTCCGTTTGAGCTAAATTTTATAGCGATCGATATCTACATAAAAATATGCATCCGGATTACACTGGCTTCGCCAGTTTTGAACTTTCTAAAGATTGTCAAAATCCGTACTAGCAAAATGGAGTTATCTTAGAGGAGAAAAGGCATACATGTCTCTGAAGCGTCACATCCTCCGTATCGCGGACTATATCGCAAGAAGATTCTAGGCTTAGAGTGCTAATATCTAGATTGAAGCACCGGGCTCAACCTTCCATAGTGTCCTGGCATGGTTTTGAGTTTGTATTGTTCCTATGGATTAGTAATCACCCATACAACAATTGTCACCTTAATGTCACATTGGAACACACTGTTTCGGTAAAAACGGTTGCCAAATCCTCATACGAGCTCCGTTTGAGCTAAATTTTATAGCGATCGATATCTACATAAAATATGCATCCGAATTACACTGGCTTCGCCAGTTTTGAACTTTCTAAGATTGTCAAAATCGGCTAGCAAAATGGAGTTATCTTAGAGGAGAAAAGGCAATACATGTCTCTGAAGCGTCACATCCTCCATATCGCGGACTATATCGCAAGAAGATTCTAGGCTTAGAGTAGCTAATATGCTAGATTGAAGCACCGGGCTCAACTTCCATAGTGTCCTGGCATGGTTTTGAGTTTGTATTGTTGCCTATGGATTAGTAATCACCCATAAGCAACAATTGTCACCTTAATGTCACATTGGAACACACTGTTTCGGTAAAACGGTTGCCAAATCCTCATACGAGCTCCGTTTGAGCTAAATTTTATAGCGATCGATATCTACATAAAATATTGCATCCGAATTACACTGGCTTCGCCAGTTTTGAACTTTCTAAGATTGTCAAAATCGGCTAGCAAAATGGAGTTATCTTAGAGGAGAAAAGGCAATACATGTCTCTGAAGCGTCACATCCTCCATATCGCGGACTATATCGCAAGAAGATTCTAGGCTTAGAGTGCTAATATGCTAGATTGAAGCACCGGGCTCAACCTCCATAGTGTCCTGGCATGGTTTTGAGTTTGTATTGTTCCTATGGATTAGTAATCACCCATAACAACAATTGTCACCTTAATGTCACATTGGAACACACTGTTTCGGTAAAACGGTTGCCAAATCCTCATACGAGCTCCGTTTGAGCTAAATTTTATAGCGATCGATATCTACATAAAATATTGCATCCGAATTACACTGGCTTCGCCAGTTTTGAACTTTCTAAGATTGTCAAAATCGGCTAGCAAAATGGAGTTATCTTAGAGGAGAAAAGGCAATACATGTCTCTGAAGCGTCACATCCTCCGTATCGCGGACTATATCGCAAGAAGATTCCAGGCTTAGAGTGCTAATATGCTAGATTGAAGCACCGGGCTCAACCTTCCATAGTGTCCTGGCATGGTTTTGAGTTTGTATTGTCCCTATGGATTAGTAATCACCCATAACAACAATTGTCACCTTAATGTCACATTGGAACACACTGTTTCGGTAAAACGGTTGCCAAATCCTCATACGAGCTCCGTTTGAGCTAAATTTTATAGCGATCGATATCTACATAAAATATTGCATCCGAATTACACTGGCTTCGCCAGTTTTGAACTTTCTAAGATTGTCAAAATCGGCTAGCAAAATGGAGTTATCTTAGAGGAGAAAAGGCAATACATGTCTCTGAAGCGTCACATCCTCCATATCGCGGACTATATCGCAAGAAGATTCTAGGCTTAGAGTGCTAATATCGCTAGATTGAAGCACCGGGCTCAACCTCCATAGTGTCCTGGCATGGTTTTGAGTTTGTATTGTTCCTATGGATTAGTAATCACCCATAACAACAATTGTCACCTTAATGTCACATTGGAACACACTGTTTCGGTAAAACGGTTGCCAAATCCTCATACGAGCTCCGTTTGAGCTAAATTTTATAGCGATCGATATCTACATAAAATATTGCATCCGAATTACACTGGCTTCGCCAGTTTTGAACTTTCTAAGATTGTCAAAATCGGCTAGCAAAATGGAGTTATCTTAGAGGAGAAAAGGCAATACATGTCTCTGAAGCGTCACATCCTCCATATCGCGGACTATATCGCAAGAAGATTCCAGGCTTAGAGTGCTAATATGCTAGATTGAAGCACCGGGCTCAACCTCCATAGTGTCCTGGCATGGTTTTGAGTTTGTATTGTCCCTATGGATTAGTAATCACCCATAACAACAATTGTCACCTTAATGTCACATTGGAACACACTGTTTCGGTAAAACGGTTGCCAAATCCTCATACGAGCTCCGTTTGAGCTAAATTTTATAGCGATCGATATCTACATAAAATATTGCATCCGAATTACACTTGCTTCGCCAGTTTTGAACTTTCTAAGATTGTCAAAATCGGCTAGCAAAATGGAGTTATCTTAGAGGAGAAAAGGCAATACATGTCTCTGAAGCGTCACATCCTCCATATCGCGGACTATATCGCAAGAAGATTCTAGGCTTAGAGTGCTAATATGCTAGATTGAAGCACCGGGCTCAACTTCCATAGTGTCCTGGCATGGTTTTGAGTTTGTATTGTTCCTATGGATTAGTAATCACCCATAACAACAATTGTCACCTTAATGTCACATTGGAACACACTGTTTCGGTAAAACGGTTGCCAAATCCTCATACGAGCTCCGTTTGAGCTAAATTTTATAGCGATCGATATCTACATAAAATATTGCATCCGAATTACACTGGCTTCGCCAGTTTTGAACTTTCTAAGATTGTCAAAATCGGCTAGCAAAATGGAGTTATCTTAGAGGAGAAAAGGCAATACATGTCTCTGAAGCGTCACATCCTCCATATCGCGGACTATATCGCAAGAAGATTCCAGGCTTAGAGTGCTAATATGCTAGATTGAAGCACCGGGCTCAACCTCCATAGTGTCCTGGCATGGTTTTGAGTTTGTATTGTTCCTATGGATTAGTAATCACCCATAACAACAATTGTCACCTTAATGTCACATTGGAACACACTGTTTCGGTAAAACGGTTGCCAAATCCTCATACGAGCTCCGTTTGAGCTAAATTTTATAGCGATCGATATCTACATAAAATATTGCATCCGAATTACACTGGCTTCGCCAGTTTTGAACTTTCTAAGATTGTCAAAATCGGCTAGCAAAATGGAGTTATCTTAGAGGAGAAAAGGCAATACATGTCTCTGAAGCGTCACATCCTCCAGTATCGCGGACTATATCGCAAGAAGATTCCAGGCTTAGAGTGCTAATATGCTAGATTGAAGCACCGGGCTCAACCTCCATAGTGTCCTGGCATGGTTTTGAGTTTGTATTGTCCCTATGGATTAGTAATCACCCATAACAACAATTGTCACCTTAATGTCACATTGGAACACACTGTTTCGGTAAAACGGTTGCCAAATCCTCATACGAGCTCCGTTTGAGCTAAATTTTATAGCGATCGATATCTACATAAAATATTGCATCCGAATTACACTGGCTTCGCCAGTTTTGAACTTTCTAAGATTGTCAAAATCGGCTAGCAAAATGGAGTTATCTTAGAGGAGAAAAGGCAATACATGTCTCTGAAGCGTCACATCCTCCATATCGCGGACTATATCGCAAGAAGATTCTAGGCTTAGAGTGCTAATATGCTAGATTGAAGCACCGGGCTCAACCTCCATAGTGTCCTGGCATGGTTTTGAGTTTGTATTGTTCCCTATGGATTAGTAATCACCCATAACAACAATTGTCACCTTAATGTCACATTGGAACACACTGTTTCGGTAAAACGGTTGCCAAATCCTCATACGAGCTCCGTTTGAGCTAAATTTTATAGCGATCGATATCTACATAAAATATTGCATCCGAATTACACTGGCTTCGCCAGTTTTGAACTTTCTAAGATTGTCAAAATCGGCTAGCAAAATGGAGTTATCTTAGAGGAGAAAAGGCAATACATGTCTCTGAAGCGTCACATCCTCCATATCGCGGACTATATCGCAAGAAGATTCTAGGCTTAGAGTGCTAATATCGCTAGATTGAAGCACCGGGCTCAACTTCCATAGTGTCCTGGCATGGTTTTGAGTTTGTATTGTTCCTATGGATTAGTAATCACCCATAACAACAATTGTCACCTTAATGTCACATTGGAACACACTGTTTCGGTAAAACGGTTGCCAAATCCTCATACGAGCTCCGTTTGAGCTAAATTTTATAGCGATCGATATCTACATAAAATATTGCATCCGAATTACACTTGCTTCGCCAGTTTTGAACTTTCTAAGATTGTCAAAATCGGCTAGCAAAATGGAGTTATCTTAGAGGAGAAAAGGCAAGACATGTCTCTGAAGCGTCACATCCTCCATATCGGGGACTATATCGCAAGAAGATTCTAGGCTTAGAGATGCTAATATCGCTAGATTGAAGCACCGGGCTCAACTTCCATAGTGTCCTGGCATGGTTTTGAGTTTGTATTGTTCCTATGGATTAGTAATCACCCATAACAACAATTGTCACCTTAATGTCACATTGGAACACACTGTTTCGGTAAAACGGTTGCCAAATCCTCATACGAGCTCCGTTTGAGCTAAATTTTATAGCGATCGATATCTACATAAAATATTGCATCCGAATTACACTGGCTTCGCCAGTTTTGAACTTTCTAAGATTGTCAAAATCGGCTAGCAAAATGGAGTTATCTTAGAGGAGAAAAGGCAATACATGTCTCTGAAGCGTCACATCCTCCATATCGCGGACTATATCGCAAGAAGATTCAGGCTTAGAGTGCTAATATGCTAGATTGAAGCACCGGGCTCAACCTCCATAGTGTCCTGGCATGGTTTTGAGTTTGTATTGTCCCTATGGATTAGTAATCACCCATAACAACAATTGTCACCTTAATGTCACATTGGAACACACTGTTTCGGTAAAACGGTTGCCAAATCCTCATACGAGCTCCGTTTGAGCTAAATTTTATAGCGATCGATATCTACATAAAATATTGCATCCTAATTACACTGGCTTCGCCAGTTTTGAACTTTCTAAGATTGTCAAAATCGGCTAGCAAAATGGAGTTATCTTAGAGGAGAAAAGGCAATACATGTCTCTGAAGCGTCACATCCTCCATATCGCGGACTATATCGCAAGAAGATTCTAGGCTTAGAGTGCTAATATGCTAGATTGAAGCACCGGGCTCAACTTCCATAGTGTCCTGGCATGGTTTTGAGTTTGTATTGTCCCTATGGATTAGTAATCACCCATAACAACAATTGTCACCTTAATGTCACATTGGAACACACTGTTTCGGTAAAACGGTTGCCAAATCCTCATACGAGCTCCGTTTGAGCTAAATTTTATAGCGATCGATATCTACATAAAATATTGCATCCGAATTACACTGGCTTCGCCAGTTTTGAACTTTCTAAGATTGTCAAAATCGGCTAGCAAAATGGAGTTATCTTAGAGGAGAAAAGGCAATACATGTCTCTGAAGCGTCACATCCTCCATATCGCGGACTATATCGCAAGAAGATTCTAGGCTTAGAGTGCTAATATGCTAGATTGAAGCACCGGGCTCAACCTCCATAGTGTCCTGGCATGGTTTTGAGTTTGTATTGTTCCTATGGATTAGTAATCACCCATAACAACAATTGTCACCTTAATGTCACATTGGAACACACTGTTTCGGTAAAACGGTTGCCAAATCCTCATACGAGCTCCGTTTGAGCTAAATTTTATAGCGATCGATATCTACATAAAATATTGCATCCGAATTACACTGGCTTCGCCAGTTTTGAACTTTCTAAGATTGTCAAAATCGGCTAGCAAAATGGAGTTATCTTAGAGGAGAAAAGGCAATACATGTCTCTGAAGCGTCACATCCTCCATATCGCGGACTATATCGCAAGAAGATTCTAGGCTTAGAGTGCTAATATGCTAGATTGAAGCACCGGGCTCAACCTCCATAGTGTCCTGGCATGGTTTTGAGTTTGTATTGTTCCTATGGATTAGTAATCACCCATAACAACAATTGTCACCTTAATGTCACATTGGAACACACTGTTTCGGTAAAACGGTTGCCAAATCCTCATACGAGCTCCGTTTGAGCTAAATTTTATAGCGATCGATATCTACATAAAATATTGCATCCGAATTACACTGGCTTCGCCAGTTTTGAACTTTCTAAGATTGTCAAAATCGGCTAGCAAAATGGAGTTATCTTAGAGGAGAAAAGGCAATACATGTCTCTGAAGCGTCACATCCTCCATATCGCGGACTATATCGCAAGAAGATTCTAGGCTTAGAGTGCTAATATGCTAGATTGAAGCACCGGGCTCAACTTCCATAGTGTCCTGGCATGGTTTTGAGTTTGTATTGTCCCTATGGATTAGTAATCACCCATAACAACAATTGTCACCTTAATGTCACATTGGAACACACTGTTTCGGTAAAACGGTTGCCAAATCCTCATACGAGCTCCGTTTGAGCTAAATTTTATAGCGATCGATATCTACATAAAATATTGCATCCGAATTACACTGGCTTCGCCAGTTTTGAACTTTCTAAGATTGTCAAAATCGGCTAGCAAAATGGAGTTATCTTAGAGGAGAAAAGGCAATACATGTCTCTGAAGCGTCACATCCTCCATATCGCGGACTATATCGCAAGAAGATTCTAGGCTTAGAGTGCTAATATGCTAGATTGAAGCACCGGGCTCAACCTCCATAGTGTCCTGGCATGGTTTTGAGTTTGTATTGTTCCTATGGATTAGTAATCACCCATAACAACAATTGTCACCTTAATGTCACATTGGAACACACTGTTTCGGTAAAACGGTTGCCAAATCCTCATACGAGCTCCGTTTGAGCTAAATTTTATAGCGATCGATATCTACATAAAATATTGCATCCGAATTACACTTGCTTCGCCAGTTTTGAACTTTCTAAGATTGTCAAAATCGGCTAGCAAAATGGAGTTATCTTAGAGGAGAAAAGGCAATACATGTCTCTGAAGCGTCACATCCTCCATATCGCGGACTATATCGCAAGAAGATTCTAGGCTTAGAGTGCTAATATGCTAGATTGAAGCACCGGGCTCAACTTCCATAGTGTCCTGGCATGGTTTTGAGTTTGTATTGTTGCCTATGGATTAGTAATCACCCATAACAACAATTGTCACCTTAATGTCACATTGGAACACACTGTTTCGGTAAAACGGTTGCCAAATCCTCATACGAGCTCCGTTTGAGCTAAATTTTATAGCGATCGATATCTACATAAAATATTGCATCCGAATTACACTGGCTTCGCCAGTTTTGAACTTTCTAAGATTGTCAAAATCGGCTAGCAAAATGGAGTTATCTTAGAGGAGAAAAGGCAATACATGTCTCTGAAGCGTCACATCCTCCATATCGCGGACTATATCGCAAGAAGATTCCAGGCTTAGAGTGCTAATATGCTAGATTGAAGCACCGGGCTCAACCTCCATAGTGTCCTGGCATGGTTTTGAGTTTGTATTGTCCCTATGGATTAGTAATCACCCATAACAACAATTGTCACCTTAATGTCACATTGGAACACACTGTTTCGGTAAAACGGTTGCCAAATCCTCATACGAGCTCCGTTTGAGCTAAATTTTATAGCGATCGATATCTACATAAAATATTGCATCCGAATTACACTGGCTTCGCCAGTTTTGAACTTTCTAAGATTGTCAAAATCGGCTAGCAAAATGGAGTTATCTTAGAGGAGAAAAGGCAATACATGTCTCTGAAGCGTCACATCCTCCATATCGCGGACTATATCGCAAGAAGATTCTAGGCTTAGAGTGCTAATATGCTAGATTGAAGCACCGGGCTCAACCTCCATAGTGTCCTGGCATGGTTTTGAGTTTGTATTGTCCCTATGGATTAGTAATCACCCATAACAACAATTGTCACCTTAATGTCACATTGGAACACACTGTTTCGGTAAAACGGTTGCCAAATCCTCATACGAGCTCCGTTTGAGCTAAATTTTATAGCGATCGATATCTACATAAAATATTGCATCCGAATTACACTGGCTTCGCCAGTTTTGAACTTTCTAAGATTGTCAAAATCGGCTAGCAAATGGAGTTATCTTAGAGGAGAAAAGGCAATACATGTCTCTGAAGCGTCACATCCTCCATATCGCGGACTATATCGCAAGAAGATTCTAGGCTTAGAGATGCTAATATCGCTAGATTGAAGCACCGGGCTCAACTTCCATAGTGTCCTGGCATGGTTTTGAGTTTGTATTGTTCCTATGGATTAGTAATCACCCATAACAACAATTGTCACCTTAATGTCACATTGGAACACACTGTTTCGGTAAAACGGTTGCCAAATCCTCATACGAGCTCCGTTTGAGCTAAATTTTATAGCGATCGATATCTACATAAAATATTGCATCCGAATTACACTGGCTTCGCCAGTTTTGAACTTTCTAAGATTGTCAAAATCGGCTAGCAAAATGGAGTTATCTTAGAGGAGAAAAGGCAATACATGTCTCTGAAGCGTCACATCCTCCATATCGCGGACTATATCGCAAGAAGATTCTAGGCTTAGAGTGCTAATATGCTAGATTGAAGCACCGGGCTCAACCTCCATAGTGTCCTGGCATGGTTTTGAGTTTGTATTGTCCCTATGGATTAGTAATCACCCATAACAACAATTGTCACCTTAATGTCACATTGGAACACACTGTTTCGGTAAAACGGTTGCCAAATCCTCATACGAGCTCCGTTTGAGCTAAATTTTATAGCGATCGATATCTACATAAAATATTGCATCCGAATTACACTGGCTTCGCCAGTTTTGAACTTTCTAAGATTGTCAAAATCGGCTAGCAAAATGGAGTTATCTTAGAGGAGAAAAGGCAATACATGTCTCTGAAGCGTCACATCCTCCATATCGCGGACTATATCGCAAGAAGATTCCAGGCTTAGAGTGCTAATATGCTAGATTGAAGCACCGGGCTCAACTTCCATAGTGTCCTGGCATGGTTTTGAGTTTGTATTGTCCCTATGGATTAGTAATCACCCATAACAACAATTGTCACCTTAATGTCACATTGGAACACACTGTTTCGGTAAAACGGTTGCCAAATCCTCATACGAGCTCCGTTTGAGCTAAATTTTATAGCGATCGATATCTACATAAAATAATTGCATCCGAATTACACTTGCTTCGCCAGTTTTGAACTTTCTAAGATTGTCAAAATCGGCTAGCAAAATGGAGTTATCTTAGAGGAGAAAAGGCAAGACATGTCTCTGAAGCGTCACATCCTCCATATCGCGGACTATATCGCAAGAAGATTCTAGGCTTAGAGATGCTAATATCGCTAGATTGAAGCACCGGGCTCAACTTCCATAGTGTCCTGGCATGGTTTTGAGTTTGTATTGTTCCTATGGATTAGTAATCACCCATAACAACAATTGTCACCTTAATGTCACATTGGAACACACTGTTTCGGTAAAACGGTTGCCAAATCCTCATACGAGCTCCGTTTGAGCTAAATTTTATAGCGATCGATATCTACATAAAATATTGCATCCGAATTACACTGGCTTCGCCAGTTTTGAACTTTCTAAGATTGTCAAAATCGGCTAGCAAAATGGAGTTATCTTAGAGGAGAAAAGGCAATACATGTCTCTGAAGCGTCACATCCTCCATATCGCGGACTATATCGCAAGAAGATTCTAGGCTTAGAGTGCTAATATCGCTAGATTGAAGCACCGGGCTCAACCTCCATAGTGTCCTGGCATGGTTTTGAGTTTGTATTGTTCCTATGGATTAGTAATCACCCATAACAACAATTGTCACCTTAATGTCACATTGGAACACACTGTTTCGGTAAAACGGTTGCCAAATCCTCATACGAGCTCCGTTTGAGCTAAATTTTATAGCGATCGATATCTACATAAAATATTGCATCCGAATTACACTGGCTTCGCCAGTTTTGAACTTTCTAAGATTGTCAAAATCGGCTAGCAAAATGGAGTTATCTTAGAGGAGAAAAGGCAATACATGTCTCTGAAGCGTCACATCCTCCATATCGCGGACTATATCGCAAGAAGATTCCTAGGCTTAGAGTGCTAATATGCTAGATTGAAGCACCGGGCTCAACCTCCATAGTGTCCTGGCATGGTTTTGAGTTTGTATTGTCCCTATGGATTAGTAATCACCCATAACAACAATTGTCACCTTAATGTCACATTGGAACACACTGTTTCGGTAAAACGGTTGCCAAATCCTCATACGAGCTCCGTTTGAGCTAAATTTTATAGCGATCGATATCTACATAAAATAATTGCATCCGAATTACACTTGCTTCGCCAGTTTTGAACTTTCTAAGATTGTCAAAATCGGCTAGCAAAATGGAGTTATCTTAGAGGAGAAAAGGCAATACATGTCTCTGAAGCGTCACATCCTCCATATCGCGGACTATATCGCAAGAAGATTCTAGGCTTAGAGAGATAATATCGCTAGATTGAAGCACCGGGCTCAACTTCCATAGTGTCCTGGCATGGTTTTGAGTTTGTATTGTTGCCTATGGATTAGTAATCACCCATAACAACAATTGTCACCTTAATGTCACATTGGAACACACTGTTTCGGTAAAACGGTTGCCAAATCCTCATACGAGCTCCGTTTGAGCTAAATTTTATAGCGATCGATATCTACATAAAATATTGCATCCGAATTACACTGGCTTCGCCAGTTTTGAACTTTCTAAGATTGTCAAAATCGGCTAGCAAAATGGAGTTATCTTAGAGGAGAAAAGGCAATACATGTCTCTGAAGCGTCACATCCTCCATATCGCGGACTATATCGCAAGAAGATTCAGGCTTAGAGTGCTAATATGCTAGATTGAAGCACCGGGCTCAACCTCCATAGTGTCCTGGCATGGTTTTGAGTTTGTATTGTCCTATGGATTAGTAATCACCCATAACAACAATTGTCACCTTAATGTCACATTGGAACACACTGTTTCGGTAAAACGGTTGCCAAATCCTCATACGAGCTCCGTTTGAGCTAAATTTTATAGCGATCGATATCTACATAAAATATTGCATCCGAATTACACTGGCTTCGCCAGTTTTGAACTTTCTAAGATTGTCAAAATCGGCTAGCAAAATGGAGTTATCTTAGAGGAGAAAAGGCAATACATGTCTCTGAAGCGTCACATCCTCCATATCGCGGACTATATCGCAAGAAGATTCTAGGCTTAGAGTGCTAATATGCTAGATTGAAGCACCGGGCTCAACTTCCATAGTGTCCTGGCATGGTTTTGAGTTTGTATTGTTCCTATGGATTAGTAATCACCCATAACAACAATTGTCACCTTAATGTCACATTGGAACACACTGTTTCGGTAAAACGGTTGCCAAATCCTCATACGAGCTCCGTTTGAGCTAAATTTTATAGCGATCGATATCTACATAAAATATTGCATCCGAATTACACTGGCTTCGCCAGTTTTGAACTTTCTAAGATTGTCAAAATCGGCTAGCAAAATGGAGTTATCTTAGAGGAGAAAAGGCAATACATGTCTCTGAAGCGTCACATCCTCCATATCGCGGACTATATCGCAAGAAGATTCTAGGCTTAGAGTGCTAATATGCTAGATTGAAGCACCGGGCTCAACCTCCATAGTGTCCTGGCATGGTTTTGAGTTTGTATTGTTCCTATGGATTAGTAATCACCCATAACAACAATTGTCACCTTAATGTCACATTGGAACACACTGTTTCGGTAAAACGGTTGCCAAATCCTCATACGAGCTCCGTTTGAGCTAAATTTTATAGCGATCGATATCTACATAAAATATTGCATCCGAATTACACTGGCTTCGCCAGTTTTGAACTTTCTAAGATTGTCAAAATCGGCTAGCAAAATGGAGTTATCTTAGAGGAGAAAAGGCAATACATGTCTCTGAAGCGTCACATCCTCCATATCGCGGACTATATCGCAAGAAGATTCAGGCTTAGAGTGCTAATATCGCTAGATTGAAGCACCGGGCTCAACCTCCATAGTGTCCTGGCATGGTTTTGAGTTTGTATTGTCCCTATGGATTAGTAATCACCCATAACAACAATTGTCACCTTAATGTCACATTGGAACACACTGTTTCGGTAAAACGGTTGCCAAATCCTCATACGAGCTCCGTTTGAGCTAAATTTTATAGCGATCGATATCTACATAAAATATTGCATCCTAATTACACTAGCTTCGCCAGTTTTGAACTTTCTAAGATTGTCAAAATCGGCTAGCAAAATGGAGTTATCTTAGAGGAGAAAAGGCAATACATGTCTCTGAAGCGTCACATCCTCCATATCGCGGACTATATCGCAAGAAGATTCTAGGCTTAGAGTGCTAATATGCTAGATTGAAGCACCGGGCTCAACTTCCATAGTGTCCTGGCACTCGGTGAATTACGCTCTTAGTTAATGCCTGGATGAACGAAAGTGGTTAAAATAGTACGGTGGGGCCCAGGGCCACTCACGGTAGACCTTCGGCCGTCCTAACCACTTTCAGTCAACGGGACAAGAACGAGCGGCGTAATCGGCAGGCGAAGGGATCAAATACATACACAAATGAGTATGTATGCAAGCCACATACAACAGTACATCAGAGCCATTCCATCTAAAAGAAATAGAAATATTGCAACGCCATACGGCAAGATCCAAATATCCTAGATAGACATAATAATTTAGGGTAGCTCCTCATACATCACACATCAGAGTGTCAGGCGGAAGCGGAAAACAAGATCCGAGTACGGATAAGAAGCAAATTGGCATAAGATGCCCCATAAATAAACACATCCCGCCCACAGATCACACGGATCCCCGTTCCCGGAATCTCTACACCAAATGATCGTTGCCAACATCATCTGACTCTTCCACCCAGTATCCATCTTGCGGGTACACCTGTTCATCTGAATCAAACAATTTATCGTGTGAGACCCTAGGGGTACTCAGCAAGTCTTTATGCCACTAAAGGGACACAACCTGGGGTGACGCAATTGCAGCAAAAGATAATACCTAACAATTCTATAGAGACTCGCTAACCTTCCGCCTAACCAATGATAGACGGAAGTCCGTGAATTAAGTACAATAGTTATAACAGTATATTTAACAGATCCATCCTCCTCCTCGCTTACCAACGAGGAAGCGGACGAACAACCCCCATCATCCGTTGGCAGTTTTATTAACCATTCCATGAGTATTGCACTATTTACTAGTCAAGTACTTAGTCAATTTGAAAGCGGTACTTTAGTTATACTTGTCTATGATCGAGAACTGTGCTCCAAGTCGTCCATAACCGCGGACACGGCTTTCAGAAAGATTTACCCTGCAGGGGTGCACGAATAGCAACACACACTCGATCAACGAGGCATTCACGACAAAGCAATCACAGGATTCAGAAATATTTCAGGGGGCCACCCCATTAAGCTACCCGCAACGAAGTTGGCCGGCTCCGAGACGGACCCAAGGTTTGTGTCAATGGCTGTAAACGACCGGGAACCCGAAAATGTGACTGGGCTTGTCGATACCGCGAAAACATTCCACGATCCAAAACAGTACAGGTGCTCCACGCACAATCTTAATTAAAGCAGTAACATGGCATAAGTACAGAATAGTAATAAAGCCCCAAACTAATTGTGGCCCCAAGAAATAAGAATGAATCAAGCTCTGGCTCAGGGGGGTCCATAGGCCTCCCGGATGTGGATAGTGCGAATAGTCAAGGAACAGGAATCAAGTACTCGGGGTCCTACGGG
Source organism: Avena eriantha (assembly GCA_910589775.1). Lineage (NCBI taxonomy): Eukaryota > Viridiplantae > Streptophyta > Magnoliopsida > Poales > Poaceae > Avena > Avena eriantha. The sequence goes on from CAJUXJ010001045.1 coordinate 13,900, forward strand.
ACACAAGTGAGCAGGAAAAACCAAATAGCAGATATTGCTCACCGGTGCCTCTTTCATTAGTTATCCCATTACTACTCAAGTTATGTTGTTTAGGTACCTCGTTATCCATCAGACACTCACATACCCTACTCATGCTTTTCTACGACTCGCATGGCTCAAACAACTCCTGTAGTAATGGCTCATGGGACCGGAACAGGCTTAATGTGGTTTAAAAGTAAAGGCTATGCAGTACTTGGGATTCAATTTAATGCAACCGCGACTCAATGATGCAAGAATAAGATAGAGGCAATAGGTACTGTATGTATGCAAGCATGTGGTAGTGCTTGCCTGGCAGCTCAGTTGAAGTGAGAGATGGATCTGGGTAATACTCCTGTGATTCCTGGTAACCTCCTGCTGGGCGTCTATTCGAAGAAGAACCAAACAAACAAGGGCCAACATAAATAAAGTGCGCAAGCATATAAATTGAAATGCAACAAGCAACCAAGCATGCCATGATGAATGATGCACAATTTGCATGGCATTTAAGTAGCATGGCAAAGGTGAGATGTGGATACAAGAATTAAAGCACTTTAATATTTATTTGCCCAAGTTTTATTGTCATAAACAGTTCAGAATTTAGAAGTTGACATGATGCATGCTTCAATTCAGAACAAGGATTGCATAAATAGAACGGGCTCGTCGCGCTGATCGATTTAGACATATTATTTGTCAAATTTGGAGTTATAAAACAAAAGTTATTAATTAAATAAGGTAAAGGGCATTTTCTTGTAATTTTAATCAACTCGAAATTTAAAGTGTGCAAAATATCTTTTAAAGGGAATATTTGGATTCCTCTCATTTTTCTGATTCCAAAATATATATTATTTGTATTATTTGGATTTGTATTTTAAAAATTATTTGAATCTGAAAAGAATTTGAATTTAAATAAATTTGGAAAAGATTTGAATAAAAACAGAATCAGCGAAGAACTTTTTATACCCAGGCAAATCTACCCACAGCCACTGACGGGTGGGGCTATGCTGACTGGGGCCACACGCGCGCGAAAACGCGTTTTGCACGCGGGTCTGGCTAGCCGCTGACGCTGACAGGCGGGACCAGCGGCGGAAGGCCCACGTGCCAGCGGTGCGGGAGACAGGCTGACAGGTGGGGCTGCGGCTGGAGCGCGGTGGCGAACGGGAAAAACCGGGGGTTTTTCTGCAAACATGCTGGCGTGGCTGACTGGTGGGGTCGGTAGGAGCGCGGGTCGCAGGAATCAAAAAGGTGGGGGTTTTTTGCAAATCGACCACGGGCCCGGTACTGTTTCTCTTCCTCTCGCGTCTGGCGGCAGGTGCGTGCGCGGGCGGAGCGGGGACTCGAACCTGGGACGCGAGCGAGCGCGCTGAGGGTGCGAGCCGATGCGGTAGAGCTAGGGGAGCTGTCTAGGAGGAGGGCGCGGGCTAGATAGGGCTTGCGCGGCGCGGGGAGGCTGCAGATGCTGGCGAGCTCTGGCGCGCGGTGAGTGTTCGACGAAACGCTCGCCGGCGCTAGACGTCGACGGAGAGGCAGAGCATGTCAGGGAGAGAGGGAGGCTCACCGCGGGTCGCCTGGTGTGGATGGCTTGGACGGGGGCGGGGCGGATCGTCGGCGAGGCTGGCGTACTGGCGGCTAGGGTTTCGCGTCGGGCGTCGACGTTTCCGGCGATGCTGGCGCTTCTCCTTCGCAACGGCGGGTACGGGGCGAAGCAGGGGGATGTCCTCGATCTCCCAGGCCACTTCCACGACAAGCTTGACGGCCGGAACGATGAGATGGCGGCGGTAGACGGCGGTGACTGGCGGCAGGTGGGGACGACGGTGGAGAAGAAGGGAAGGAGGGGGCGCCTCGGCCAGATCTGGGGAGGCCAGGGAGGCGTGGGGAGGAAGGAAAAAGAAGGGAGAGAGGGAGGAGAGGAGCTGGGGCACGGCAGAGCAAAAGGGCTCGGGCTTTGCCCTTTTCTTCTCCTCCTTGGCGAGCACGTGGGTGAGCTGCTGGGGGCTGGTCCTGGGCGAGGTAGGGTGGCTGCAGGGTGGACCAGACCGGCGCAGCTGCAGGGTGGGGCTGGCGCGAGGGAGAGGGAAGAGAGAGAGGGGCTAGCTCGGGCTAGGGTTAGATATGGTAGGGTTAGGGTTTGCTTGGCTTAGGGAGAGGGAGCTAGCTGGGGTGGGGCCAGGGAGAGAGAGAGAGAGGGTCAGGTGGTGCTGCAAGTGAGAGAGAGGGAGGGAGGATAGGGTTAGGGTTTAGGGAAATTAGATGTAAAAGAATTAAAAGAGAAGAACTAGGTTTTGAATTTTATTAGGTATTTATGTTTGATGTAGTTGATGAGACCAAACCAAGAGTTAAGGTGAAGCTTGATCTTGCTTGAGACAAAGGGAAAGAGAAACAAGAAAGAAAGAGGAAGAAAAGAATGGTGGAATGAATCCCATGTGACCATGCATGAGGATTAGAAATAAGAGAAAAAAATGAGATGGGTGAGTTTATGGGGATGGTGTAGTGGTGGTAGATGGTTTTTCCCAAGTTAGGATCCCTTAAATCCAAGAAAAACCAATAGAGAGAAAGGTGGTGGAGAAGCTTGCATGGCCCATGCAAAATAATAGTGCCATGATTTATTTTGTGACAACAATAATAATGTGAGATTGAAGCACCGGGCTCAACCTCCATAGTGTCCTGGCATGGTTTTGAGTTTGTATTGTCCCTATGGATTAGTAATCACCCATAACAACAATTGTCACCTTAATGTCACATTGGAACACACTGTTTCGGTAAAACGGTTGCCAAATCCTCATACGAGCTCCGTTTGAGCTAAATTTTATAGCGATCGATATCTACATAAAATATTGCATCCGAATACACTGGCTTCGCCAGTTTGAACTTTCTAAGATTGTCAAAATCGGCTAGCAAAATGGAGTTTATCTTAGAGGAGAAAAGGCAATACATGTCTCTGAAGCGTCACATCCTCCGTATCGCGGACTATATCGCAAGAAGATTCCAGGCTTAGAGTGCTAATATGCTAGATTGAAGCACCGGGCTCAACCTCCATAGTGTCCTGGCATGGTTTTGAGTTTGTATTGTTCCTATGGATTAGTAATCACCCATAACAACAATTGTCACCTTAATGTCACATTGGAACACACTGTTTCGGTAAAACGGTTGCCAAATCCTCATACGAGCTCCGTTTGAGCTAAATTTTATAGCGATCGATATCTACATAAAATATTGCATCCGAATTACACTGGCTTCGCCAGTTTTGAACTTTCTAAGATTGTCAAAATCGGCTAGCAAAATGGAGTTATCTTAGAGGAGAAAAGGCAATACATGTCTCTGAAGCGTCACATCCTCCATATCGCGGACTATATCGCAAGAAGATTCTAGGCTTAGAGTGCTAATATGCTAGATTGAAGCACCGGGCTCAACTTCCATAGTGTCCTGGCTTGGTTTTGAGTTTGTATTGTCCCTATGGATTAGTAATCACCCATAACAACAATTGTCACCTTAATGTCACATTGGAACACACTGTTTCGGTAAAACGGTTGCCAAATCCTCATACGAGCTCCGTTTGAGCTAAATTTTATAGCGATCGATATCTACATAAAATAATGCATCCTAATTACACTGGCTTCGCCAGTTTTGAACTTTCTAAGATTGTCAAAATCGGCTAGCAAAATGGAGTTATCTTAGAGGAGAAAAGGCAATACATGTCTCTGAAGCGTCACATCCTCCATATCGCGGACTATATCGCAAGAAGATTCTAGGCTTAGAGTAGATAATACGCTAGATTGAAGCACCGGGCTCAACTTCCATAGTGTCCTGGCATGGTTTTGAGTTTGTATTGTTCCTATGGATTAGTAATCACCCATAACAACAATTGTCACCTTAATGTCACATTGGAACACACTGTTTCGGTAAAACGGTTGCCAAATCCTCATACGAGCTCCGTTTGAGCTAAATTTTATAGCGATCGATATCTACATAAAATATTGCATCCGAATTACACTGGCTTCGCCAGTTTTGAACTTTCTAAGATTGTCAAAATCGGCTAGCAAAATGGAGTTATCTTAGAGGAGAAAAGGCAATACATGTCTCTGAAGCGTCACATCCTCCATATCGCGGACTATATCGCAAGAAGATTCCAGGCTTAGAGTGCTAATATGCTAGATTGAAGCACCGGGCTCAACCTCCATAGTGTCCTGGCATGGTTTTGAGTTTGTATTGTCCCTATGGATTAGTAATCACCCATAACAACAATTGTCACCTTAATGTCACATTGGAACACACTGTTTCGGTAAAACGGTTGCCAAATCCTCATACGAGCTCCGTTTGAGCTAAATTTTATAGCGATCGATATCTACATAAAATATTGCATCCGAATTACACTGGCTTCGCCAGTTTTGAACTTTCTAAGATTGTCAAAATCGGCTAGCAAAATGGAGTTATCTTAGAGGAGAAAAGGCAATACATGTCTCTGAAGCGTCACATCCTCCATATCGCGGACTATATCGCAAGAAGATTCTAGGCTTAGAGTGCTAATATGCTAGATTGAAGCACCGGGCTCAACTTCCATAGTGTCCTGGCATGGTTTTGAGTTTGTATTGTTCCTATGGATTAGTAATCACCCATAGCAACAATTGTCACCTTAATGTCACATTGGAACACACTGTTTCGGTAAAACGGTTGCCAAATCCTCATACGAGCTCCGTTTGAGCTAAATTTTATAGCGATCGATATCTACATAAAATATTGCATCCGAATTACACTGGCTTCGCCAGTTTTGAACTTTCTAAGATTGTCAAAATCGGCTAGCAAAATGGAGTTATCTTAGAGGAGAAAAGGCAATACATGTCTCTGAAGCGTCACATCCTCCGTATCGCGGACTATATCGCAAGAAGATTCCAGGCTTAGAGTGCTAATATGCTAGATTGAAGCACCGGGCTCAACTTCCATAGTGTCCTGGCATGGTTTTGAGTTTGTATTGTCCTATGGATTAGTAATCACCCATAACAACAATTGTCACCTTAATGTCACATTGGAACACACTGTTTCGGTAAAACGGTTGCCAAATCCTCATACGAGCTCCGTTTGAGCTAAATTTTATAGCGATCGATATCTACATAAAATATTGCATCCGAATTACACTGGCTTCGCCAGTTTTGAACTTTCTAAGATTGTCAAAATCGGCTAGCAAAATGGAGTTATCTTAGAGGAGAAAAGGCAATACATGTCTCTGAAGCGTCACATCCTCCGTATCGCGGACTATATCGCAAGAAGATTCCAGGCTTAGAGTGCTAATATGCTAGATTGAAGCACCGGGCTCAACCTCCATAGTGTCCTGGCATGGTTTTGAGTTTGTATTGTCCTATGGATTAGTAATCACCCATAACAACAATTGTCACCTTAATGTCACATTGGAACACACTGTTTCGGTAAAACGGTTGCCAAATCCTCATACGAGCTCCGTTTGAGCTAAATTTTATAGCGATCGATATCTACATAAAATAATGCATCCGAATTACACTTGCTTCGCCAGTTTTGAACTTTCTAAGATTGTCAAAATCGGCTAGCAAAATGGAGTTATCTTAGAGGAGAAAAGGCAATACATGTCTCTGAAGCGTCACATCCTCCATATCGCGGACTATATCGCAAGAAGATTCTAGGCTTAGAGTGATAATACGCTAGATTGAAGCACCGGGCTCAACTTCCATAGTGTCCTGGCATGGTTTTGAGTTTGTATTGTCCCTATGGATTAGTAATCACCCATAACAACAATTGTCACCTTAATGTCACATTGGAACACACTGTTTCGGTAAAACGGTTGCCAAATCCTCATACGAGCTCCGTTTGAGCTAAATTTTATAGCGATCGATATCTACATAAAATATTGCATCCGAATTACACTGGCTTCGCCAGTTTTGAACTTTCTAAGATTGTCAAAATCGGCTAGCAAAATGGAGTTATCTTAGAGGAGAAAAGGCAATACATGTCTCTGAAGCGTCACATCCTCCGTATCGCGGACTATATCGCAAGAAGATTCCAGGCTTAGAGTGCTAATATGCTAGATTGAAGCACCGGGCTCAACCTCCATAGTGTCCTGGCATGGTTTTGAGTTTGTATTGTTCCTATGGATTAGTAATCACCCATAACAACAATTGTCACCTTAATGTCACATTGGAACACACTGTTTCGGTAAAACGGTTGCCAAATCCTCATACGAGCTCCGTTTGAGCTAAATTTTATAGCGATCGATATCTACATAAAATATTGCATCCGAATTACACTGGCTTCGCCAGTTTTGAACTTTCTAAGATTGTCAAAATCGGCTAGCAAAATGGAGTTATCTTAGAGGAGAAAAGGCAATACATGTCTCTGAAGCGTCACATCCTCCAGTATCGCGGACTATATCGCAAGAAGATTCCAGGCTTAGAGTGCTAATATGCTAGATTGAAGCACCGGGCTCAACCTCCATAGTGTCCTGGCATGGTTTTGAGTTTGTATTGTTCCTATGGATTAGTAATCACCCATAACAACAATTGTCACCTTAATGTCACATTGGAACACACTGTTTCGGTAAAACGGTTGCCAAATCCTCATACGAGCTCCGTTTGAGCTAAATTTTATAGCGATCGATATCTACATAAAATATTGCATCCGAATTACACTGGCTTCGCCAGTTTTGAACTTTCTAAGATTGTCAAAATCGGCTAGCAAAATGGAGTTATCTTAGAGGAGAAAAGGCAATACATGTCTCTGAAGCGTCACATCCTCCATATCGCGGACTATATCGCAAGAAGATTCTAGGCTTAGAGTGCTAATATGCTAGATTGAAGCACCGGGCTCAACTTCCATAGTGTCCTGGCATGGTTTTGAGTTTGTATTGTCCCTATGGATTAGTAATCACCCATAACAACAATTGTCACCTTAATGTCACATTGGAACACACTGTTTCGGTAAAACGGTTGCCAAATCCTCATACGAGCTCCGTTTGAGCTAAATTTTATAGCGATCGATATCTACATAAAATATTGCATCCGAATTACACTGGCTTCGCCAGTTTTGAACTTTCTAAGATTGTCAAAATCGGCTAGCAAAATGGAGTTATCTTAGAGGAGAAAAGGCAATACATGTCTCTGAAGCGTCACATCCTCCGTATCGCGGACTATATCGCAAGAAGATTCCAGGCTTAGAGTGCTAATATGCTAGATTGAAGCACCGGGCTCAACCTCCATAGTGTCCTGGCATGGTTTTGAGTTTGTATTGTTCCTATGGATTAGTAATCACCCATAACAACAATTGTCACCTTAATGTCACATTGGAACACACTGTTTCGGTAAAACGGTTGCCAAATCCTCATACGAGCTCCGTTTGAGCTAAATTTTATAGCGATCGATATCTACATAAAATATTGCATCCGAATTACACTGGCTTCGCCAGTTTTGAACTTTCTAAGATTGTCAAAATCGGCTAGCAAAATGGAGTTATCTTAGAGGAGAAAAGGCAATACATGTCTCTGAAGCGTCACATCCTCCGTATCGCGGACTATATCGCAAGAAGATTCCAGGCTTAGAGTGCTAATATGCTAGATTGAAGCACCGGGCTCAACCTCCATAGTGTCCTGGCATGGTTTTGAGTTTGTATTGTCCCTATGGATTAGTAATCACCCATAACAACAATTGTCACCTTAATGTCACATTGGAACACACTGTTTCGGTAAAACGGTTGCCAAATCCTCATACGAGCTCCGTTTGAGCTAAATTTTATAGCGATCGATATCTACATAAAATAATGCATCCGAATTACACTGGCTTCGCCAGTTTTGAACTTTCTAAGATTGTCAAAATCGGCTAGCAAAATGGAGTTATCTTAGAGGAGAAAAGGCAATACATGTCTCTGAAGCGTCACATCCTCCATATCGCGGACTATATCGCAAGAAGATTCTAGGCTTAGAGTGCTAATATGCTAGATTGAAGCACCGGGCTCAACTTCCATAGTGTCCTGGCATGGTTTTGAGTTTGTATTGTCCTATGGATTAGTAATCACCCATAACAACAATTGTCACCTTAATGTCACATTGGAACACACTGTTTCGGTAAAACGGTTGCCAAATCCTCATACGAGCTCCGTTTGAGCTAAATTTTATAGCGATCGATATCTACATAAAATATTGCATCCGAATTACACTGGCTTCGCCAGTTTTGAACTTTCTAAGATTGTCAAAATCGGCTAGCAAAATGGAGTTATCTTAGAGGAGAAAAGGCAATACATGTCTCTGAAGCGTCACATCCTCCGTATCGCGGACTATATCGCAAGAAGATTCCAGGCTTAGAGTGCTAATATGCTAGATTGAAGCACCGGGCTCAACCTCCATAGTGTCCTGGCATGGTTTTGAGTTTGTATTGTCCCTATGGATTAGTAATCACCCATAACAACAATTGTCACCTTAATGTCACATTGGAACACACTGTTTCGGTAAAACGGTTGCCAAATCCTCATACGAGCTCCGTTTGAGCTAAATTTTATAGCGATCGATATCTACATAAAATATTGCATCCGAATTACACTGGCTTCGCCAGTTTTGAACTTTCTAAGATTGTCAAAATCGGCTAGCAAAATGGAGTTATCTTAGAGGAGAAAAGGCAATACATGTCTCTGAAGCGTCACATCCTCCATATCGCGGACTATATCGCAAGAAGATTCTAGGCTTAGAGTGCTAATATGCTAGATTGAAGCACCGGGCTCAACTTCCATAGTGTCCTGGCATGGTTTTGAGTTTGTATTGTTCCTATGGATTAGTAATCACCCATAACAACAATTGTCACCTTAATGTCACATTGGAACACACTGTTTCGGTAAAACGGTTGCCAAATCCTCATACGAGCTCCGTTTGAGCTAAATTTTATAGCGATCGATATCTACATAAAATATTGCATCCGAATTACACTGGCTTCGCCAGTTTTGAACTTTCTAAGATTGTCAAAATCGGCTAGCAAAATGGAGTTATCTTAGAGGAGAAAAGGCAATACATGTCTCTGAAGCGTCACATCCTCCGTATCGCGGACTATATCGCAAGAAGATTCCAGGCTTAGAGTGCTAATATGCTAGATTGAAGCACCGGGCTCAACCTCCATAGTGTCCTGGCATGGTTTTGAGTTTGTATTGTCCCTATGGATTAGTAATCACCCATAACAACAATTGTCACCTTAATGTCACATTGGAACACACTGTTTCGGTAAAACGGTTGCCAAATCCTCATACGAGCTCCGTTTGAGCTAAATTTTATAGCGATCGATATCTACATAAAATATTGCATCCGAATTACACTGGCTTCGCCAGTTTTGAACTTTCTAAGATTGTCAAAATCGGCTAGCAAAATGGAGTTATCTTAGAGGAGAAAAGGCAATACATGTCTCTGAAGCGTCACATCCTCCATATCGCGGACTATATCGCAAGAAGATTCAGGCTTAGAGTGCTAATATGCTAGATTGAAGCACCGGGCTCAACCTCCATAGTGTCCTGGCATGGTTTTGAGTTTGTATTGTCCCTATGGATTAGTAATCACCCATAACAACAATTGTCACCTTAATGTCACATTGGAACACACTGTTTCGGTAAAACGGTTGCCAAATCCTCATACGAGCTCCGTTTGAGCTAAATTTTATAGCGATCGATATCTACATAAAATATTGCATCCGAATTACACTGGCTTCGCCAGTTTTGAACTTTCTAAGATTGTCAAAATCGGCTAGCAAAATGGAGTTATCTTAGAGGAGAAAAGGCAATACATGTCTCTGAAGCGTCACATCCTCCATATCGCGGACTATATCGCAAGAAGATTCTAGGCTTAGAGTGCTAATATGCTAGATTGAAGCACCGGGCTCAACCTCCATAGTGTCCTGGCATGGTTTTGAGTTTGTATTGTTCCTATGGATTAGTAATCACCCATAGCAACAATTGTCACCTTAATGTCACATTGGAACACACTGTTTCGGTAAAACGGTTGCCAAATCCTCATACGAGCTCCGTTTGAGCTAAATTTTATAGCGATCGATATCTACATAAAATATTGCATCCGAATTACACTGGCTTCGCCAGTTTTGAACTTTCTAAGATTGTCAAAATCGGCTAGCAAAATGGAGTTATCTTAGAGGAGAAAAGGCAATACATGTCTCTGAAGCGTCACATCCTCCGTATCGCGGACTATATCGCAAGAAGATTCCAGGCTTAGAGTGCTAATATGCTAGATTGAAGCACCGGGCTCAACCTCCATAGTGTCCTGGCATGGTTTTGAGTTTGTATTGTTCCTATGGATTAGTAATCACCCATAACAACAATTGTCACCTTAATGTCACATTGGAACACACTGTTTCGGTAAAACGGTTGCCAAATCCTCATACGAGCTCCGTTTGAGCTAAATTTTATAGCGATCGATATCTACATAAAATATTGCATCCGAATTACACTTGCTTCGCCAGTTTTGAACTTTCTAAGATTGTCAAAATCGGCTAGCAAAATGGAGTTATCTTAGAGGAGAAAAGGCAATACATGTCTCTGAAGCGTCACATCCTCCGTATCGCGGACTATATCGCAAGAAGATTCCAGGCTTAGAGTGCTAATATGCTAGATTGAAGCACCGGGCTCAACCTCCATAGTGTCCTGGCATGGTTTTGAGTTTGTATTGTCCCTATGGATTAGTAATCACCCATAACAACAATTGTCACCTTAATGTCACATTGGAACACACTGTTTCGGTAAAACGGTTGCCAAATCCTCATACGAGCTCCGTTTGAGCTAAATTTTATAGCGATCGATATCTACATAAAATATTGCATCCGAATTACACTTGCTTCGCCAGTTTTGAACTTTCTAAGATTGTCAAAATCGGCTAGCAAAATGGAGTTATCTTAGAGGAGAAAAGGCAATACATGTCTCTGAAGCGTCACATCCTCCGTATCGCGGACTATATCGCAAGAAGATTCCAGGCTTAGAGTGCTAATATGCTAGATTGAAGCACCGGGCTCAACCTCCATAGTGTCCTGGCATGGTTTTGAGTTTGTATTGTTCCTATGGATTAGTAATCACCCATAACAACAATTGTCACCTTAATGTCACATTGGAACACACTGTTTCGGTAAAACGGTTGCCAAATCCTCATACGAGCTCCGTTTGAGCTAAATTTTATAGCGATCGATATCTACATAAAATATTGCATCCGAATTACACTGGCTTCGCCAGTTTTGAACTTTCTAAGATTGTCAAAATCGGCTAGCAAAATGGAGTTATCTTAGAGGAGAAAAGGCAATACATGTCTCTGAAGCGTCACATCCTCCATATCGCGGACTATATCGCAAGAAGATTCTAGGCTTAGAGTGCTAATATGCTAGATTGAAGCACCGGGCTCAACCTTCCATAGTGTCCTGGCATGGTTTTGAGTTTGTATTGTCCCTATGGATTAGTAATCACCCATAACAACAATTGTCACCTTAATGTCACATTGGAACACACTGTTTCGGTAAAACGGTTGCCAAATCCTCATACGAGCTCCGTTTGAGCTAAATTTTATAGCGATCGATATCTACATAAAATATTGCATCCGAATTACACTGGCTTCGCCAGTTTTGAACTTTCTAAGATTGTCAAAATCGGCTAGCAAAATGGAGTTATCTTAGAGGAGAAAAGGCAATACATGTCTCTGAAGCGTCACATCCTCCGTATCGCGGACTATATCGCAAGAAGATTCCAGGCTTAGAGTGCTAATATGCTAGATTGAAGCACCGGGCTCAACCTCCATAGTGTCCTGGCATGGTTTTGAGTTTGTATTGTTCCCTATGGATTAGTAATCACCCATAACAACAATTGTCACCTTAATGTCACATTGGAACACACTGTTTCGGTAAAACGGTTGCCAAATCCTCATACGAGCTCCGTTTGAGCTAAATTTTATAGCGATCGATATCTACATAAAATAATGCATCCGAATTACACTTGCTTCGCCAGTTTTGAACTTTCTAAGATTGTCAAAATCGGCTAGCAAAATGGAGTTATCTTAGAGGAGAAAAGGCAATACATGTCTCTGAAGCGTCACATCCTCCGTATCGCGGACTATATCGCAAGAAGATTCTAGGCTTAGAGTGCTAATATGCTAGATTGAAGCACCGGGCTCAACTTCCATAGTGTCCTGGCATGGTTTTGAGTTTGTATTGTTCCTATGGATTAGTAATCACCCATAACAACAATTGTCACCTTAATGTCACATTGGAACACACTGTTTCGGTAAAACGGTTGCCAAATCCTCATACGAGCTCCGTTTGAGCTAAATTTTATAGCGATCGATATCTACATAAAATAATTGCATCCGAATTACACTTGCTTCGCCAGTTTTGAACTTTCTAAGATTGTCAAAATCGGCTAGCAAAATGGAGTTATCTTAGAGGAGAAAAGGCAATACATGTCTCTGAAGCGTCACATCCTCCATATCGCGGACTATATCGCAAGAAGATTCTAGGCTTAGAGTGCTAATATGCTAGATTGAAGCACCGGGCTCAACCTCCATAGTGTCCTGGCATGGTTTTGAGTTTGTATTGTTCCTATGGATTAGTAATCACCCATAACAACAATTGTCACCTTAATGTCACATTGGAACACACTGTTTCGGTAAAACGGTTGCCAAATCCTCATACGAGCTCCGTTTGAGCTAAATTTTATAGCGATCGATATCTACATAAAATATTGCATCCGAATTACACTGGCTTCGCCAGTTTTGAACTTTCTAAGATTGTCAAAATCGGCTAGCAAAATGGAGTTATCTTAGAGGAGAAAAGGCAATACATGTCTCTGAAGCGTCACATCCTCCATATCGCGGACTATATCGCAAGAAGATTCCAGGCTTAGAGTGCTAATATGCTAGATTGAAGCACCGGGCTCAACCTCCATAGTGTCCTGGCATGGTTTTGAGTTTGTATTGTTCCTATGGATTAGTAATCACCCATAACAACAATTGTCACCTTAATGTCACATTGGAACACACTGTTTCGGTAAAACGGTTGCCAAATCCTCATACGAGCTCCGTTTGAGCTAAATTTTATAGCGATCGATATCTACATAAAATATTGCATCCGAATTACACTGGCTTCGCCAGTTTTGAACTTTCTAAGATTGTCAAAATCGGCTAGCAAAATGGAGTTATCTTAGAGGAGAAAAGGCAATACATGTCTCTGAAGCGTCACATCCTCCGTATCGCGGACTATATCGCAAGAAGATTCCAGGCTTAGAGTGCTAATATGCTAGATTGA
>CAJUXJ010001046.1:0-10251 GCA_910589775.1 Avena eriantha
CGGTGGTGTACCGTGAGAAACCCGTGTGCAGGCGTGATAGATTCACAGGCCATAGTATGGTTCGCACAGGGTTGCAGATATGCAAGCGAGCTTGTGGATGAAGTTGCAAGGAAAATGCCAACTATGTTGGCAGAGATGATCCAATTGCAGATTCGTATGCTTTGGGTGATCCGACTCAACCTAGGCTCGCATCAAACGAGTCAAACGATGAGTTCTATACGAGGGATGGAGCCGGATCATCCGGAGGAATGACTATAGAGGAAAAGAAGAGATGATAGACCAGATCATCGATACGGTTTGCAACAAGTTGCGGCTGTGAATCAAGATCAGCCCGGATCAGCGGGGGGGCAGTCAGCGCAAAAAAAAACAGAGGTCAGTGGACTCCGAGAAACGATGGCAAGAAAACTTGGACACCAGAGCAAAAGAAGCAGTGGCAAGAAAGAAAGACCGTCCGAGGTATGCTTATGAGTCGATGTTGGACCAGCCGTGTAAGTTTCACACGCCAAATCCGAAAACCCAGCGGGTCCTACGACGAGGCAATGTGAGTGGATGTGCAAGATTGAACAAGGTGGTTCGGGGAATGCTCAGGCACCCCGGAATGATCAGCCTCTGCAGGAGTTACCCCGGTAGCAATTGCTCTCCGGAGCGAACATGCAACAGCTAATGTACCGGTAGCAATTGCTCTCGGGAGGTATGATAACAATGAGAGATGGGATGCAGTGCATCAAGTGGAAAATCAGCATCAGCCGGATCGGAGATACCCTGGAAATGAGGGGAGATACGAGTACAGAGAGCACCATCAGAGCTATGTGTGTTCACCACTGAGGAAACAGATAGAAAGAGCTTGTAGCGTAGGCATATGGAGGTGAATGCAGTAATGCCTGCAGTGACGAGGTATATGCCTTGGTCCGATAGGAAATCACCTGGAGCATCAGGGATCATCCCAAGCTTATGCCAAGCCCTGGTTCGTATGCGTTGGTGCTGGATCCGACACTCATTGGACCTAGCATTAATGTAAGGTTCTCAAAGGTACTGATCGACAATGGCAGTAGCATTAACATCATGTATGCGGACACAATGCGCAAGTTGGGTATCTCGGAGAACATGCTGCAGGCCACGAGGACAACTTTCCATGGCATTGTGCCCGGCATCTCTTGTGAGCCATAGGCAAGGTCCGGGTTGACGTCTTCTTCGGCACGAGGGATAACTACCGAACCGAAAATTTGGAGTTCGAGGTGGTGAACCTGGAAAGATGTACCCGCGTTACTCGGAAGGCCAGCACTGAACAAGTTTATGGCAAGCTGTCATATTAGCTACTTGAAGATGAAATTGCCCGACAAACGGAGTGATTACCATTGCGGGGATTTATTGACGTTCCATGGAGTGTGCGTCGGCCGGTCAAACTTAGCCGAGTCACTTGTGATTGCATAGGAAAAAAGGAAAATTCAAGAGGTGGCGGCATTGGCTCAGTCCGTTTGTGTAGCAGTATATGCCGGCGCTGAGTAACCCGCATGGAAGTGTCTCTTTCCAGGCCACGAAAGATACCAAGAAGGTTCCTGTTGATGACATGTCCCAAGAGCGCACCGTAACAATTGGTGCCGGTTTAAGTGATAAATAGGAAAAGAGCTCGTCAGCTTCCTCCGTGAGAATCGGGACATTTTTGCTTGGTCCACACAGGACTTGCAAGGTGTTCCGAGGGAGTTGGCCGAGCACTCTTTGAATGTGAGACCCGGAGCTAAGCCGGTGAAGCAACCTCTCGCCGCTTCGCCGAAGATAGGAGGAAAGGTCATTGGGGGACGAGATAGCTTGGTTGCTAGCTACAGGATTTATCATGGAAGTTCTTTACCCGGATTGGCTGTCTAATCCGGTGCTGGTGGAGAAGAGAAGGATGACCCGAACGTGGCGGGTGGTTTGGCGCATGTGTATCGATTACACGAACCTGAACAAGGCGTGTCCAAAAGATCCATTTCTGTCCAAGAATAGATCAGCTCATAGACTCATTGATGGATGTGAATTGTTGTCATTCATTGATGCATATTCTGGTTTCACCAGATACCTCTGAATCCGATGATCAAATAAAGACTGCGTTTATTACCCGTATGGGCTTATTGCTATCGCACCATGCCATTTGGTTTACGTAATGCAGGGCAACGTACCAGAGATGTATGCAAAATGTTTGCACGACCAAATAGGTCAAAATGTACAGGGTACGTGGATGATGTGGTTATCAAGACCAAGGAAAGCAAAACGCTCCTTGACGATATCAGGCAAACATTTGCGAACCTAAGGAGGTTCCGGATGAAACTTAACCCGGAAAAATGCACCTTCGGTGTCCCGGCTAGGAAATTGCTTGGTTTCTTGTTTCTAGCCGAGGTATCGAGGTTAATCCAACCAAAATCGGGCCATCGAACGAATGGAACTGCCGAAGTGTCTTAACGATGTCCAGAAGTTCACAGGTTGCCTGGCCTCGTTAAGTCGGTTTGTATGTCGGTTGGGAGGAAGGCATTGCCTCTTTACCAACTCATGAAAAAGTCGGATAAGTTCGTTTGGACGCCGTAGGCGATGAAGCCTTTACCCACCTGAAGAAGATGTTAGCCACGGCACCAGTGCTAGCCTCACCACTATCAAAGGAGCCAATGTCGCTCTATATAGCCGCAACCAACCGAGTTGTAAGTGCAGTGATAGTGGTGGAGCGCGACGAGGAAGGTAAGTCGGTGCAAAGGCCAGTGTATTACTTGAGCGAGGTGTTGTCAGCCTCAAAGCAGAACTATCCACACTATCAAAAGGTGGCGATATGGCGTGTACATGGCCGCCAAGAAGCTGAAGCACTACTTTGAGGAGCATCCCATTCGGGTCATATGTGAGGCCCCCATATCCGAGATAATGAGTAACAAGGATGCGAGTGGCAGAATTGCAAAATGGGCAATGAGCTAGCTCCTTATGCGCCGCAATATGACAGAAGAGAGGCCATCAAATCTCAAGATGTGGCAGACTTTTTCGTGGATTGGGCCGAGGTGCAATACGAACCGCCACTCCCAGATCCGAACTATTGGCGAATGCACTTTGACGGATCAAAAACCAAAACCGGGCTAGGTGCCGGGGTTGTACTCACGTCGCCAAAGAAGGACCAGTTGAAATATGTGCTGCAGATCCATTTCGCGGCATCAAACAATGTCGCTGAGTATGAAGCACTTGTGCACGGGCTCAAGGTGGCAAAAGAGATTGGGATACGTCGGATCGTATGCTTTGGCGACTCGGATTTGGTGGTGCAGCAAGTGTCGGGAGTGTGGGACGCACTGGATCCAAACATGGCACTGTACAGATTTCATGTGCAGAAGATATCTGGTTACTTTGAGGGATGCGAATTTCACCATGTACCCCGGGTGGAAAATGAGGCTACCGACATGCTGTCGAAGCTCGGGTCAACCCGACAAGCAATTCCACCGGGTGTAGCATTAGAGTACCTCAGGAAACCATCCATCAGGCCCTCCCCAGAAACCGACTCAATCTATGTCCCGGAGGACACAGAATCCGGAGCTGTGCCCATGGACATTGACATGGGAAGGGTGCGCGAACCCGGGGACTGCCTCGGCAAACCTGGGGGCTGCTTCTTGAACCGGGGACTGCTTCGCAAGACCCGGGGACTGCACAGCGTGATCCGGTTGAAGTTATGCCGGTGGATCAGATGGAGATTGATGAGGATGTGTTCCCTGTGCGAGCAATACCAGCTTGGGCACTACCTATATTTCAATTCCTGAAAGATGGAACGTTACCCACTGAGGAAGTGTTGTCCAGGCAAACACAGGGGAGGGCAAAGGCGTACACGATCATCAATTCCGAACTATACAAAAGAAGTGTGACCAATGTCCTCCAGCGATGTGTTGACCCGGAAGAAGGGCTTGAAATCATCCGAGATATACATCAGGGGAATGCGGGCATCATGCCTCATCCCGAGCCTTGGTAGCAAAAGCTTTCCGGCACGGATTCTACTGGCCAAGTGCCTTAGAGCAAGCAGAAGATCTGGTGAGAAAATGTAATGGTTGTCAGAGGTATGCTACCAAGACACATATGCCGATGTCGGAACTCAAGACCATACCAATCACTTGGCCATTTGCCGTATGGTGCTTGGATATGGTTGGCCCGTTCAAACCAGCAAGGGGAAATATGACTCACATTTGGTAATGGTGGACAAGTTTACCAAGTGGATTGAAGTAAAGCCTATAAGAAAATGTGATGGAGCTACGGCCGTAACGTTTCTCAAAGATATCATCTTGAGGTACGGTTATCCTCATAGTATCATAACTGATAATGGCACAAACTTTGCAGAAGGAGCATTTGCGCGTTTTTGCCGGGATAAAAAGATCCGGCTGGACGTGGCCTCGGTAGCCCACCCCGCATCGAACGGACAAGTGGAAAGATCCACGGATTAGTATTATCCGGGATAAAACCCCGGCTCATTGAGCCGCTGCAAAGATCAGCGGGGTGCTGGATAGAAGAACTACCAGTGTACTGTGGAGTTTAAGAACAACTCCGAATCGATCAACAGGCTATACGCCGTTTTTCTGGTATATGGGGCAGAAGCTGTATTACCAGCCGACATAGAGCATGATTCGCCTAGGGTCACCCAATACACAGAAGCCGAAGTGCAAGAAGCCCGGCAAAATGATGTTGATCTGCTGGAAGAAGCGAGAGAACTGGCATTGTCCAGATCCGCCATATATCAGCAAAATCTCCGACGCTATCATAGCCAGAAAGTATGCCCCCGAGTCTTTCGGGAAGGCGATCTGGTGCTCCGGTTGGTACAACGTACTGCTGGCATGCATAAATTATCCCCCCATGGGAAGGGCCGTTCATCGTGAGCAAGGCATTGCACAATGATTCTTATTATCTTATAGATGCAAAGCCACAGGAAAAGAACAAGGCGGACAGGTCCGGAGAGGAATCCAAGCGACCATGGAATATAGCTCTACTTCGTCCTTTCTACACTTAGCTAAGAAGTGTATGTATCCGAGTCTTCTCATATGTCGGTATGTATGTCGGCAATGAGCTTATCAATGAAATGTTGGCACCTCGAGCAGTAACTCGGGGACTGCCTTAATAATGTTTGTTGTTTTTTGTGCGTCAGCTGGAATAAGTTATTCTACTTAACTCGGATTAGTAATGTGTGAGCACCAAGAACCCAACTCTTCGACTTGCTGCTGTCCAACAAAAATTGGCTTCATGGCAAGCAAGAGAACAAGTTTGGAATTGCGTAGCACATGAAAAACGACTAAGGAAAAGAATTTATTCGAGCCGACGTTTGTTTTCGGACTAACCCTGTATTTATTTTTAGTTATATCAGTTTTATTTTTGAGCTAAGTCTAAAAGTTTCCCAGTATTGTTAAGACAATTTTGAAACTCGGATTCGTAAGTCAAAAGTTTCCCAGTATTGTTAAGACAATTTTTGAACTCGGATTCGTAGTCGAAACCGAATCAAGGTAGACACGAACCGAGCCAAGAGATTGAACGAACAAGAAAAAGAAACTCGGGGACTACGCCCAAGTTAATTCGGCATAAGAACTTAGTAGAAAAATATCACATGTGTCTGGAATACAACTCCACCCGGCATACCGGGGATCTGATAAATTTTCAAGTTTTTCGCTCAAGGAGCAGCAGGAGGAAGTTCGCATCATCTTCGCCGCCTTCAATATCCGAGGCGTCATCTTCTCCTTCACTGTCCGAGCTATCCTCATCATTCTCAACCTCTTCGTCTACAGCGGCTTCCAGGAAGCTCGGCCCCTCAACCCATTCATGAATGGGAGCGTATTCAATGAGGCTGTGGGCGCAAGCCTGGCGCCGAGCTACCCACTCCGGATCATTGGTCATCTGGATCTGTGCGCAGACATGTCAAGAGTTGAGATCGATTTTTCATACCACGTGAGTATGTGGTGAAGAATGGTATCAGCTGCGGCACGTCCAGCGGACTCTCTCCAGAGGTCGAGCTGAGTCTCGGTTTCCATTAGCTTCTCAATGAGAAGTGCGGTGGTCTCCGGGGCATCTTCGCGGGCCAGAACGTGTTGAAGATGCGAGCTGCAGCGCCGAGGATGTCCTTGCCGTAATTTTTGATGAGCTCCACGCGAGATGACAAGCTGACCAACAGGTCCTCCAGGTCATAAGGAATCCCTTCACCATCAGGAGCGGCCGGAGTAACCCCTTTCTCGGCGGAAGTTGGCAACTGCTGCGCTCGCAATAGAGTGCCCTCTGGAAATTTGCCTGGAAACGAGGCAAAGGAGGAAGGTCAAGAAAGACATATGAAGTAACCCGAGAGAAGTAGGTCAGAAAAGGGAAAGGAACTTACGTGATATATGGCTGAGGATCCGGGTCAGCTCCTTGGTGCAGTCATCACGTCTCTTCCGAAGCTTCTCAAGCTCAGCGTTCGCCGACCCAAGCTGGATGCCGGACTCCTTGAGAAGATCCTGGTCCTTGGCGATCTGGAGATTGAGGCGCTCGCGCTCTTCTGTGTAATTCTGACCAACCTTTTGAAGTTCGGATTGGTGCTGGGCCTTCATCTTCTCCATCTCAGCCTTGAGCCTGGCAATCTCATCGTCCTTGGTCCGGAGGAGGGCAAGCTCGTCATCTTTCTCTTAAGCTCGGCTTGGTGCTGCCCTGCTTGTTCGAGAAAATGCAGCATCATATCAGGCACGGGCACACTATCTTCAAGTGCTAAAATAGTGTGTTGGCCCGGCAGAGCCGAGGTATGAATGTTTGCCGAGCCAAGGAGAAAAGGAAGTGGAAAGCACTACAAGGTCGGACAGAAATGACTTACCCTTGATCTGCTCCAGATTTTTCCGCATAATAATGTTCTCAGCCTCCACCCCAGCTGCGGAAACCAAATGATGAGATTAGTTCGGCAGAGGAAGAAGAAAGAAAAACGAAGAAGCGCTAAGGAAGAAATTTACCCCTTTTCTCGTATTCCGCGATAAGTGCAGCCTGCTTTGCGCGTAGCATCTTGTGGGTATCCAGCAAGCGTTGGAATTCAGCACTCTGGCGATTGGTGGTCACCTGAAAGGAGTACAGAAACATAAATTAGCTTGGTGCATATTCGAAGTGTACTAAAATCCGGGCCAAGTGGAACTTAACCCGGCTCTAGGTGTGTGCATATTCGAAGTGTACTAAAATCCGGGCCAAGTGGAACTTAACCCGTCTCTAGGTGTGTGCATATTCGAAGTGTACTAAAATCCAGGCCAAGTGGAACTTAACCCGACTCTAGGTGTGTGCATATTCGAAGTGTACTAAAATCCGGGCCAAGTGGAACTAACCCGGCTCTAGGTGTGTGCATATTCGAAGTGTACTAAAATCTGGGCCAAGTGGAACTTAACCCGGCTCTAGATGTGTGCATATTCGAAGTGTACTAAAATCCGGGCCAAGTGGAACTTAACCCGGCTCTAGGTGTGTGCATATTCGAAGTTTCATGGAGCTACGTTAGTTTTCTAAAGAGCATCCGGCCGAGTAACAAGTTACTCCCCCGGAGGCTCGGGGACTAATGGTTATTATCTACAGCATGTAAAGGGGAAGTACGTACCTCCATCATCCGCCCGCGAGGTTAATTGCCTTTGCGGCTGTGTTCATTTGGGCGGAAAACTCGGCGGGGCTGAACTTCTCCGGGAGATCAGCGTCTTGAACTACCTCTGCCTTATTCCAATTCATGACAAATTCAATCAAGCTCGGAGGGTACCGTTCACCGGTGGGCATATGGGGCGCCACCAAGCCCTTCGCGTGCGCTTCTTTCCTTTCAATCAAGGCAAGGGCTGGGCTGGTGTGCAGAACCATCTGCTGTGCATCAGTTGGCTCGGCAGGGGCGTCCTTCGCTGCTGGAGCTTTCTTGGGAAGCATTGATGCGAGGGTACGCTGCCCAGCCTCGACGAATGTTGGCTTGGTAGCGTCCGGAGCCTTCTTGCCCTTGGCTTGCTGGGGAAAAGGAAGTCGTCGCAGCGGATTTCCCCTTAGGAGCTGCCGGGGTAGTTCCTCGCCGAGGTTGAGAAGACTCTCGATGAGCTGAGGAGCTAGGCGCTGGTGCTCTTGTTGCTGGACTTGGTGCCGCTGCTGATGTTTTGTAGCCGAGAGTTGGTGCTGATGCCGGAGTTGGTATTGGTGCTGGTCTGGTTGCTGGTGTTGGTGCCGAGGTAGCTTCGGTGGCTGCTGGTTGCGGCGAAGCCGAAGTGGTGGATGTCGTCGCCTCGGCTAGGCCGGTCTCCCCCGCTCCAAGGTTACCCTCCTCTTGCCGAGGTGGAGCAGAACCCGGAGCAGCCGCAGAACCCTCGGAATAGGGCTCAGCGGACATGACTCGTCGTCACGACGGAGAGAAGGGCTAGGTCAGAGCGGTGAAGAGACATGCTAGATCCACTCTGAGGGACCTCCACCGGAGCCCTGCAAAAGAGAATAATGTCAGAAGAGAAATCACAACGATGCAAGGAAGAGCAAGTTACAGAAGGAAAAATGACTTACGCATCCGAGGTTTGGGCCTCCTTGGGTTTCGAGCCCTTCGTGCTGGGGCCTTGCCTGCTGGCTTGGAGGCAGTCTTGTCCCCGGACTTCTTTCGCCTTTTAGGGCTGAGAAGGTCCGGAGGAGGAACTTGGAGCAGCCCCGCGCTTCTTCTTCGGCGCTACCAGAACAGGTTCGCCCGTAGCGAGCGGAGGATCCTCGTGGATGTGACCACCGGGGGAGCGATGCCGGAAAAGCAAAAGAAAGGGGGACAGCCTCAACAGGTTCAATCACCTCGACATCCGAGTCATCTTCATCATCGGGCCAATCTCTTAATAGAAGAGGATTTACCCGTGGGTCGTTTCGTGGCGTCGGTCATCGGAGGAACATCTCCTGGTCCGGCTCTTCCTCATCCGGAGTCTCCCGGTCTGGCGCCCACTTAAGGGTCAGATCGGTGCCATCCTCGAGGGTCTGCTGAAGAAATTGCTGAGGAAAAGAATGAACAAAAGAGTCAAAAATGCAACAATAACCGACACGTAATTAGTCCGGGGTAAGTTTGCAACATGAAGCTTACCGCGGGAGGAAGCCTATCACGGCAATAATGCTCAATTCCCCAAGTCCACACGGAGGAGAAGTCCTTGGGGTGGTGAAGAGAGCCTTAACCCGGCGATATATCTCCGTGTTGCTCTGCTCGAAGGAGGATGAGGTCTGGTTGGGGTCGCGCCGAAGCTCATGTGGCACACTTGTGGGTGCGCTTCTGGAGGGGGGAAATTCGGTTGCGCACGAAAGTGATCATAGCATCCTCGTTGTGTAGCCTGAGCTTCTTCAGCTCCGCGAACCTTTTGTTGACCTGGTTGGCCAAGGCCGTGGGCTTCTGGGAACGGCATCCCACAGTTCCGGTTAGGTGGACCCGGAGTATAGGGGAGCAGCCGGATTAAGTCTTCGGTGCCGGTATTCCGGACGTAAAAGAAGGTCGGGCCCACCCTTTGCAGGACTCTAACCCGGTGACCCGGGGGAAAATGAAAAACCTCCGGGGTGAGATGGAAGCAGCTCCGAATTGAGTGAGCTGCTTGTCCTCTGGATCGATGTGGATGTTTGGGATGACGTTGCGACGAAGGCCGAAAAAACGGATCCATAGCTCCTTCGTGGGCCACAGTCCGGCATAGCCTTCGATCGTGGAAGCAAAGGTGGAAAGAGAAGTGATGGCATTGGCAGGAAGATGGTGCGGCTGGAGTTGGTAGGTACTAAGCCAATCTCGGAAAAAGTCGCTCACCGGCAAACCAAAGCCCGTTGGAAGTGGGACAAGAACACGACGTATTCACCCGGATTGGGTGAGGGGGCCAATTCGGAGGAGGCAAGACGAGCCGCAACGCCGGGGGGGAAGCGCCTGGTGCGGTAGAGCCAATCCAGGTCGTCTTCGCAGACCCAAGATCCGGCCCATGCACCGCGGTCCGCCGCCGCGGCGTCCTCCTCCATTTCTTGCTCAGCGACGATGAGCTCCTCCTCCGTCATCTGGTCTTCACTGCCCTCGCTGGCGCTAGCGGCGGGGGGCAGAGGCCTAGATTAGCGAGGACCGTGGCGAGGGAGTTGCGTAGCGGTGGGTGGCTGCGTGCAGAGGTGTGAGGAAAAGCGCGGCGGAGACGCTGCTATTTGGGAGCACTGGCGGCGGCGCGGTCGCGAGGAAGACGAAGGAGAAGAGCAACGGGCAGAGGGGCGCGGAAGGGGAAACATCCTAAGGGGTGCACCCTCCGCTATTTAACGACTCCCTCAAGGGGTGAGTGGGATCGCATC
>CAJUXJ010001047.1:0-36646 GCA_910589775.1 Avena eriantha
AATGACTCTGGTTGATCCATATATGGTTTAGGAAAAGAACACACATGCAATCACTCTGGTGGATCCAGTTGTGGTTCATGAAAAGAACACACATGCAATGACTATGGTGGATCTAGCTATGGTTTGTGAAAAGAACAGACATGCAATGACTCTGGTGGATCCATATGTGTTTTTTGAAAAGAATAGACATGCAATGATAGTGGTGGATCCATATGTGGTTTGTGAAATGAACACACATGCACTGACACTGGTGGATCCATGTGGTTCATGAAAATAACACACATGCAATGACTCTGGTGGATCCACATGTGGTTTGTCAAAAGAACACGCTTCCAATGACTCTAGTGCTGATTTAGGAAAAGAACACACATGAGATGACTCTGGTTGATCCATATGTGGGTCATGAAACGAACACACATGCAATGACTCTGGTGGATCCATATATGGTTTGTCAAAAGAAGAGACATGCAATGACTCTAGTGGATCCATATGTGGTTTGCGAAAAGAACATACATGCAATGACTCTGGTGGATCCATATGTGGTTTGTGAAAAGAACATACATGCAATGACTCTGGTGGATCCATATCTGGTTTGTGAAAATAATAGACATGCAATGACTCTGGTGGATCCATATGTGGTTTGGGAAAAGAACAGACATGTAATACCTCTGGTGGATTGATATGTGGTTCATGAAAAGAACACACATCCAATGACTCTGTTAGATCCATATGTGGTTTGTGAAAAGAACATACATGCAATGACTCTAGTGCTGGTTTAGGAAAAGAACACACATGAAATGACTATGGCTGATCCATATGCGGTTCATGAAAAGAACAGACATGCAATGACTCTGGTGGATCCATATGTGGTTTGTGAAAAGAACACACATGCAATGAATCTAGTTGGATCCATATGCTTTATGAAAAGAACACACATGAAATGACTCTAGTGATGGTTTAGCAAAAGAACAAACTTGAAATAACTCTGGTGGATCCATATGTGGTTCATGAAAAGAACATACGTGCAATGACACTGGTGGATCCATGTGGTTCATGAAAAGAACACACATCAACTGACTCTGGTGGATCCATATGTGGTTTGTGAAAAGAACACAAATGCAATAACTCTGGTGGATTCATATGTGGTTCATGAAAAGAATAAACATGCAATGACTCTGGTTGATCCATATGTGGTTCATGAAAAGGACACACATCCAATGACCCTGTTAGATCCATATGTGGTTTGTGAAAAGAACATACATGCAATGACTCTAGTGCTGGTTCATGAAAAGAACACACATGCAATGACTCTGGTGGATCCATATGTGGTTTGTGAAAAGAACACACATGCAATGACTCTAGTGGATCCATATGTGGTTTTTGAAAAGAACACACATGCAATGACTCTAGTTGGATCGATATGCTTTATGAAAAGAACACACATGTAATGACTCTAGTGATGGTTTAGGAAAAGAACAAACATGAAATGAATCTGGTTGATCCATATGTGGTTCATGAAAAGAACACACATGCAATAACTATGGTGGATCCATATGTGGTTCATGAAAAGAACATACATGCAATGACACTGGTGGATCCATGTGGTTCATGAAAGGAACACACATCAAATGACTCTGGTGGATCCAAATGTGGTTTGTGAAAAGAACACACATGCAATGACTCTAGTGCTAGTTTAGGAAAAGAACACACATGAAATGACTCTGGTTGATCCATATGTGGCTCATGAAAAGAACACACATGCAATGACTCTGGTGGATCCATATGTGCTTTGTGAAAAGAACAAACATGCAATGACTCTAGTGGATCCATATGTGGTTCATGAAAAGAACACACATGCAATGACACTAGTTGTGGTTCATGAAAAGAACACACATGCAATGACACTGGTGGATCCACGTGGTTCATGAAAATAACACACATGCAATGACTCTGTTGGATCAATATGTGGTTTGTGAAAAGAACACACATGCAATGACACTGGTGGATCCACGTGGTTCATGAAAAGAACACACATGCAATGACTCTGGTGGATCCATATATCGTTTGTCAAAAGAACACACATGCAATGACTCTAGTGCTGATTAACGAAAAGAACACACATGAAATGACTCTGGTTGATCCATATGTGGTTCATGAAACGAACACACATGCAACAACTCTAGTGGATCCATATGTGGTTTGTGAAAAGAACAGACATGCAATGACTCTAGTGGATCCATATGTGGTTTGTGAAAAGAATAGACATGCAATGACTCTGGTGGATCTATGTGGTTCATGAAAAGAACACACATGCAATGACTCTGGTGGATCCATATGTGGTTTGTGAAAAGAATAGACATACAATGACCCTGGTGGATCCATATGTGGTTCATGAAAAGAATAGACATGCAATGACTCTGGTGGATCCATATGTGGTTCATGAAAATAACACACATGCAATGACTCTGGTTGATCCATATGTGGTTCTTGAAAAGACCACAGATGCAATGACACTGGTGGATCCATGTGGTTCATGAAAAGAACACACATCCATTGACTCTGGTGGATCCATATGTGGTTTGTGAAAGTAAACACATGCAATGACTCTAGTGGTGGTTTAGGAAAAGAACACACAAGAAATGACTCTGGTTGATCCATATGTGGTTCATTAAAAGAACACACATGCAATGACTCTGGTGGATCCATATGTGGTTTGTGAAAAGAACAGACATGCAATGACTCTGGTCGATCCATATGTGGTTCATGAAAAGAACACACATGCAATGACAATGGCGGATTTGTGTGCTTCATGGAAATAACACACATGCAATGACTCTGGTGGATCCATATGTGATTTTTGAAAATAATAGACATGCAATGACAGTGGTGGATCCATATGTGGTTTGTGAAAAGAAAACACATGCAATGACACTGGTGGATCCATCTGGTTCATGAAAATAACACACATGCAATGACTCTGGTGGATCCACATGTGGTTTGTCAAAAGAACACGCTTCCAATGACTCTAGTGCTGATTTAGGAAAAGAACACACATGAGATGACTCTGGTTGATCCATATGTGGGTCATGAAACGAACACACATGCAATGACTCTGGTGGATCCATATGTGGTTTGTGAAAAGAATAGACATGCAATGACTCTAGTGGATCCATATGTGGTTTGTGAAAAGAACATACATGCAATGACTCTGGTGGATCCATATGTGGTTTGTGCAAAGAACTGACATGCAATGACTCTGGTGGATCCATATGTGGTTTGTGAAAAGAATAGACATGCAATGACTCTAGTGGGTCCATATGTGGTTTTTGAAAAGAACAAACACGCAATGACTCTGGTGGATGCATATGTGGTTTGTGAAAAGAACACACATGCAATGACTCTAGTGATGGTTTAGGATAAGAACACACATGCAATGACTCTATTTCTGGTTCATGAAAAGAACACACATCCAATGACTCTGGTGGATCTAACTGTGGTTTGTGAAAAGAGCACACATGCAATGACTCTAGTGGATCCATACGTCGTTTGTGAAAAGAACACACATGCAATGGCTGTGGTGGATCCATATGTGGTTTGCGAAAAGAACACATATGTAATGACTTTAGTGGATCCATATAAGGTTCATGAAAAGAACATACATGCAATAACACTGGTGGATCCATATGTGGTTTGTGAAAAGAGTAAAACATTCAATGACTCTATTTGTGGTTCATGAAAAGAACACACCCACATTAACACTAGTGGATCCATATGTGGTTTGTGGAAAGATCACACATGCAATGACCTTAGTTGGATCCATATGGTTTATGAAAAGAACACACACGCAATGACTCTAGTGCAGGTTTAGGAAAAGAACACCCATGAACTGACTCTGGTTGATCCATATCTGGTTCATGAAAAGAACACACATGCAATGACTCTAGTGGATGCATATGTGGTTTGTGAAAAGAATAGATATGCAATGACTCTAGTGGATCCATATGTGGTTTGTGAAAAGAACAAACATGCTTTGACTCTGGTGGATCCATACGTGGTTTGTGAAAAGAATACACATGCAATGACTCTAGTGCTGGTTTAGGATAAGAACACTCATGCAATGACTCTAGTGGATCCATATGTTGTTCATGAAAAGAAACCACATGCAATGACTCTGGTGGATCCATATGTGGTTTGTGAAAAGAACAGACATGCAATGACTCTGGTCGATCCATATGTGGTTCATGAAAAGAACACACATGCAATGACAATGGCGCATTTGTGTGGTTCATGGAAATAACACACATGCAATGACTCTGGTGGATCCATATGTGATTTTTGAAAATAATAGACATGCAATGACAGTGGTGGATCCATATGTGGTTTGTGAAAAGAAAACACATGCAATGACACTGGTGTATCCATCTGGTTCATGAAAATAACACACATGCAATAACCCTGGTGGATCCACATGTGGTTTGTCAAAAGAACACGTTTCCAATGACTCTAGTGCTGATTTAGGAAAAGAACACACATGAGATGACTCTGGTTGATCCATTGTGGGTCATGAAACGAACACACATGCAATGACTCTGGTGGATCCATATGTGGTTTGTGAAAAGAATAGACATGCAATGACTCTGGTGGATCCATATGTGGTTTGTGAAAAGAACATACATGCAATGACTCTGGTGGATCCATATGTGGTTTCTGACAAGAACTGACATGCAATGACTCTGGTGGATCCATATGTGGTTTGTGAAAATAATAGACATACAATGACTCTGGTGGATCCATATGTCATTTGTGAAAAGAACACAGATGCAATGACTCTGGTGGATCCATTTGTGGTTCATGAAAAGAATGGACATGCAATGACTCTGGTGGATCCATATGTGGTTCATGAAAAGAATACACATCCAATGACTCTGTTAGATCCATATGTGGTCTGTGAAAATAACACACATGCAATGACTCTAGTGCTAGTTTAGGGAAAGAACACACATGAAATGACTCTGGCTGATCCATATGCGGTTCATGAAAAGAACACGCATGTAATGACTCTAGTGGATCCATATGTGGTTTGTGAAAAGAACACACATGCAATGACTCTAGTTGGATCCATATGCTTTATGAAAAGAACACACATGCAATGACTTTAGTGATGGTTTAGGAAAATAACAAACATGAAATGACTCTGGTTGATCCATATGTGGTTCATGAAAAGAACACACATGCAATGACTCTAGTGGATCCATATGTGGTTTGTGAAAAGTACAGACATGCAATGACTCTAGTGGATCCATATGTGGTTTGTGAAAATAACAACCATGCAATGACTCTAGTGGATCCATATGTGGTTTGTGAAAAGAAAACACATGCAATGACTCTAGTGATGGTTTAGGATAATAACACACATGCAATGACTCTATTTGTGGTTCATGAAAAGAACACACATCCAATGACTCTGGTGGATCTAGCTGTGGTTTGTGAAAAGAGCACACATGCAATGACTCTAGTGGATCCATACGTAGTTTGTGAAAAGAACACACATGCAATGGCTGTGGTGGATCCATATGTGGTTTGCGAAAAGAACACATACGTAATGACTTTAGTGGATCCATATAAGGTTCATGAAAAGAACATACATGCAATAACACCGGTGGATCCATATGTGGTTTGTGAAACGAGTAAAACATTCAATGACTCTATTTGTGGTTCATGAAAAGAACACACCCACATTAACACTGGTGGATCCATATGTGGTTTGTGGAAAGATCACACATGCAATGACCTTAGTTGGATCCATATGGTTTATGAAAAGAACACACATGCAATGACTCTAGTGCAGGTTTAGGAAAAGAACACACATGAAATGACTCTGGTTGATCCATATGTGGTTCATGAAAAGAACACACATGCAATGACTCTGGTGGATGCATATGTGGTTTGTGAAAAGAACAGATATGCAATGACTCTAGTGGATCCATATGTGGTTTGTGAAAAGAACAAACAGACATTGACTCTGGTGGATCCATATGTGGTTTGTGAAAAGAATACACATGCAATGACTCTAGTGCTGGTTTAGGATAAGAACACTCATGGAATGACTCTAGTGATGGTTTAGGGAAAGAACACACATGCAATGACTCTAGTGGATCCATATGTTGTTCATGAAAAGAAAACATATGCAATGACTCTGGTGGATCCAATGGTGGTTTGTGAAAAGAACAGACATGCAATGACTCTGGTCGATCCATATGTGGTTCATGAAAAGAACACACATGCAATGACAATGGCGGATTTGTGTCGTTCATGGAAATAACACACATGCAATGACTCTGGTGGATCCATATGTGATTTTTGAAAATAATAGACATGCAATGACAGTGGTGGATCCATATGTGGTTTGTGAAAAGAAAACACATGCAATGACAGTGGTGGATCCATATGTGGTTTGTGAAAAGAACACACATGCAATGACACTGGTGGATCCATGTGGTTCATAAAAATAACACACATGCAATGACACTGGTGGATCCACATGTGGTTTGTCAAAAGAACACGTTTCCAATGACTCTAGTGCTGATTTAGGAAAAGAACACACATGAGATGACTCTGGTTGATCCATTGTGGGTCATGAAACGAACACACATGCAATGACTCTTGTGGATCCATATGTGGTTTGTGAA
Organism: Avena eriantha; assembly: GCA_910589775.1. Lineage (NCBI taxonomy): Eukaryota > Viridiplantae > Streptophyta > Magnoliopsida > Poales > Poaceae > Avena > Avena eriantha. Next base: position 6,690 of record CAJUXJ010001047.1, read on the forward strand.
AAGAATAGACATGCAATGACTCTAGTGGATCCATATGTGGTTTGTGAAAAGAACATACATGTAATGACTCTGGTGGATCCATATGTGGTTTCTGACAGGAACTGACATGCAATGACTCTGGTGGATCCATATGTGGTTTGTGAAAATAATAGACATACAATGACTCTGGTGGATCCATATGTCATTTGTGAAAAGAACACAGATGCAATGACTCTGGTGGATCCATTTGTGGTTCATGAAAAGAATGGACATGCCATGACTCTAGTGGATCCATATGTGGTTCATGAAAAGAACACACATCCAATGACTCTGTTAGATCCATATGTGGTCTGTGAAAAGAACACACATGCAATGACTCTAGTGCTAGTTTAGGAAAAGAACACACATGAAATGACTCTGGCTGATCCATATGCGGTTCATGAAAAGAACACGCATGTAATGACTCTAGTGGATCCATATGTGGTTTGTGAAAAGAACACACATGCAATGACTCTAGTTGGATCCATATGCTTTATGAAAAGAACACACATGCAATGACTTTAGTGATGGTTTAGGAAAATAACAAACATGAAATGACTCTGGTTGATCCATATGTGGTTCATGAAAAGAACACACATGCAATGACTCTGGTGGATCCATATGTGGTTTGTGAAAAGTACAGACATGCAATGACTCTAGTGGATCCATATGTGGTTTGTGAAAAGAACAACCATGCAATGACTCTAGTGGATCCATATGTGGTTTGTGAAAAGAAAACACATGCAATGACTCTAGTGCTGGTTTAGGATAAGAACACACATGAAATGACTCGAGCTGATACATATGTGGTTCTTAAAAAAACACGCACGCAATGACTCTGGTGGATCCATATGTGGTTTGTGAAAAGAACACACAAGAAATGACTCTAGTTGTAACCATATGCTTTATGAAAAGAACACACATGCAATGACTGTAGTGTTGGTTTAGGAAAAGAACACACATGAAATGACTCTGGTTGATCCCTATGTGGTTCATGAAAAGAACCCACATACAATGACTCTGGTGGATCCATATGTGGTTTGTGAAAAAGAATAGACATGCAATGACTCTAGTGGATCCATATGTGGTTTGTGAAAAGAACAAACACGCAATGACTCTGGTGGATGCATATGTGGTTTATGAAAAGAACACACATGCAATGACTCTAGTGATGGTTTAGGATAATAACACACATGCAATGACTCTATTTGTGGTTCATGAAAAGAACACACATCCAATGACTCTAGTGGATCTAGCTGTGGTTTGTGAAAAGAGCACACATGCAATGACTCTAGTGGATCCATACGTAGTTTGTGAAAAGAACACACATGCAATGGCTGTGGTGGATCCATATGTGGTTTGCGAAAAGAACACATATGTAATGACTTTAGTGGATCCATATAAGGTTCATGAAAAGAACATACATGCAATAACATCGGTGGATCCATATGTGGGTTGTGAAAAGAGTAAAACATTCAATGACTCTATTTGTGGTTCATGAAAAGAACACACCCACATTAACACTGGTGGAACCATATGTGGTTTGTGGAAAGATCACACATGCAATGACCTTAGTTGGATCCATATGGTTTATGAAAAGAACACACATGCAATGACTCTAGTGCAGGTTTAGGAAAAGAACACACATGAAATGACTCTGGTTGATCCATATGTTGTTCATGAAAAGAACACACATGCAATGACTCTGGTGGATGCATATTTGGTTTGTGAAAAGAACAGATATGCAATGACTCTAGTGGATCCATATGTGGTTTGTGAAAAGAACAAACAGACATTGACTCTGGTGGATCCATATGTGGTTTGTGAAAAGAATACACATGAAGTGACTCTAGTGCTGGTTTAGGATAAGAACACTCATGGAATGACTCTAGTGATGGTTTAGGGAAAGAACACACATGCAATGACTCTAGTGGATCCATATGTTGTTCATGAAAAGAAAACATATGCAATGACTCTGGTGGATCCAATGGTGGTTTGTGAAAAGAACAGACATGCAATGACTCTGGTCGATCCATATGTGGTTCATGAAAAGAACACACATGCAATGACAATGGCGGATTTGTGTCATTCATGGAAATAACACACATGCAATGACTCTGGTGGATCCATATGTGATTTTTGAAAATAATAGACATGCAATGACAGTGGTGGATCCATATGTGGTTTGTGAAAAGAAAACACATGCAATGACACTGGTGTATCCATCTGGTTCATGAAAATAACACACATGCATTGACTCTGGTGGATCCACATGTGGTTTGTCAAAAGAACACGCTTCCAATGACTCTAGTGCTGATTTAGGAAAAGAACACACACGAGATGACTCTGGTTGATCCATATGTGGGTCATGAAATGAACACACATGCAATGACTCTGGTGGATCCATATGTGGTTTGTGAAAAGAATAGACATGCAATGACTCTAGTGGATCCATATGTGGTTTCTGAAAAGAACATACATGCAATGACTCTGGTGGATCCATATGTGGTTTGTGAAAAGAACTGACATGCAATGACTCTAGTGGATCCATATGTGGTTTGTGAAAATAATAGACATACAATGACTCTGGTGGATCCATATGTCATTTGTGAAAAGAACACAGATGCAATGACTCTGGTGGATCCATATGTGGTTCATGAAAAGAATGGACATGCAATGACTCTGGTGGATCCATATGTGGTTCACGAAAAGAACACACATCCAATGACTCTGTTAGATCCATATGTGGTCTGTGAAAAGAACACACATGCAGTGACTCTAGTGCTGGTTTAGGAAAAGAACACACATGAAATGACTCTGGCTGATCCATATGCGGTTCATGAAAAGAACACGCATGTAATGACTCTGGTGGATCCATATGTGGTTTGTGAAAAGAACACACATGAAATGACTCTAGTTGGATGCATATGCTTTCTGAAAAGAACACACATGCAATGACTTTAGTGATAGTTTAGGAAAATAACAAACATGAAATGACTCTGGTTGATCCATATGTGGTTCATGAAAAGAACACACATGCAATGACTCTGGTGGATCCATATGTGGTTTGTGAAAAGTACAGACATGCAATGACTCTAGTGGATCCATATGTGGTTTGTGAAAAGAACAACCATGCAATGACTCTAGTGGATCCATATGTGGTTTGTGAAAAGAAAACACATGCAATGACTCTAGTGCTGGTTTAGGATAAGAACACACATGAAATGACTCGGGCTGATACATATGTGGTTCTTGAAAAAAACACGCATGCAATGACTCTGGTGGATCCATATGTGGTTTGTGAAAAAAACACACAAGAAATGACTCTAGTTGTAACCATATGCTTTATGAAAAGAACACACATGCAATGACTATAGTGCTGGTTTAGGAAAAGAACACACATGAAATGACTCTGGTTGATCCCTATGTGGTTCATGAAAAGAACCCACATACAATGACTCTGGTGGATCCATATGTGGTTTGTGAAAAGAATAGACATGCAATGACTCTAGTGGATCCATATGAGGTTTATGAAAAGAACAAACACGCAATGACTCTGGTGGATGCATATGTGGTTTGTGAAAAGAACACACATGCAATGACTCTAGTGATGGTTTAGGATAAGAACACACATGCAATGACTCTATTTGTGGTTCATGAAAAGAACACACATCCAATGACTCTGGTGGATCTAGCTGTGGTTTGTGAAAAGAGCACACATGCAATGACTCTAGTGGATCCTCACTATATTCCTCCTTACCATTTCCCTTTTTGGAGGTGGAGCCATTTAGTTTTTCACCTTCCACATCATCATCCTTGGATCCGGTATTACCCTTTTCCTTAGATGATGGTGTGGGAGCCTCAGAGGAGGATGGAGATGGGGCTATGGATGATGTAAGGCGAGCAATCATTTGATTCATCTCCTCCATCTTGGCCTCAAAGGATTTCAACAAGGTTGTTTCCAACGACTTGAGATCATCCATTGTGACCTTATCCACAGCCTCATTTCCATCATCCCTGGTACCCATACTACTCTTAGGCGGTTAAGCCCGAATTAAGAGCCGGGGCTCTGTTACCAATTAAAATGGATCGTAAGGGCATCTAGAGGGGGGTGAATAGGTGCTACACCAATTTTTAATTCTTTTTCAATTTTAGTCTTAGCACAAAGGTAAATTCTCTAGATAAACTAATGTGTAGAATTTCCCTATATGCAAACCTATCTACTAGCGAGTAAAGAGCGAGTGGAAGAGGAACGAGTGATCCGAAGTGAAGCACGCGGAGACATAGGATTTGTTTGACCGTAGTTCCTTCCTTGTTAAGGGAAGTACGTCTGTGTTGGAGGGGTGGGCGGTACTAAGACCACCACGCCACAAAAGGCCTCACCCTGTTCTCCGATGGATCTCGCCACAACAGGCCTGATCCACCTTCCACTATAGGTACGCTTCGAGGCGGGCACCGGCGCCTTTACACAACTAGCGGGGCAACAACTCCACAACAACTTGAAGGCTCCCGAAATGACAACAAGCTGCCACAAGAACAAAGTTGTCAAATACAATAACAAGATCTAGGTATTAACAAGAATACTAGATCGGGGATTTCTCCAAGTGAATGGAGAGGAGTTGAAGCGCTTGATCCTTGATGTTGATGATGAAGTTCTCCTCCTTCAATTCCACCAAAGATCAAGACCTTCAGGTGGTTGAAGTGGGAGATCGAGATTTAGATCTCTTGCACAAGGTCTGGTCAAATTCGAGTGAATCAAGAATTCTCGACGTTGGGGAAGAAGGGGTACTTATACCCCCTTCAAAAAACCAGCCGTTGCACACTTTGGGGGCCGGATTATCCGGCCCAAGTGAGGGCCGGATTATCCGGTCTGGGGAAACTCCGCCCTAGACACGGAATCTCCGGCAGAAAATCCGCCCCCTCACAGTGAGACGCGCCGAGCTTGCCCTTGATCATCTTCTGGGGCCCGGATTATCCGGCCCAATGCGAAGGCCGGATTATCTGGCCTAGGGAAGAAAAACCGCCCTAGTTCGGATTTTCTGGGAGAAAATCCGACCGGATACCGAGCGACGCGCCTTGGCTCCTTTTGCTCGAAAACTGGGGGCCGGATTATCCGGCCCTTGCGAAACCCGGATTATCCGGCCTGGGGAGGAAAAACCGCCCCAGTTCGGATTTTCCGGGAGAAAACCCGACTGGACACAGAGCGACGCGCCTTGGCTTCCTTGAGAGATGAGGTAGGCTGGATTATCCGGCCCTTGGAGGGGCGGATTATCCGGCCCCCCTCAAAACTTCCTGCACACTTAGCACACATGAAAAGTCTCCATAGTATTGTTATCTAACACGCAAAACAAAGGAAAACATGAAATGTTCTTTCAATCTCCCCCTTTTTGGTGTTAGATGACAATACCAGGATTTGCAGGAGAAAGACACAAGACAAACAACGATAACTATGAAAGGGACTCCCCCTCAATGTGTGCATAATAGAGTTTTGCATTGGAATACAAATGCACACAAATAGGTGAATCTATTCCATAGACATAAGGGCAAAAGCACATACCACCGAAGTAGAGAATATGCATCCTTGACAAAGAATCACAATTATTATTGGATAACCATTATGAGCGCGCGCCTTCTGTGATAAACCTCCAGCAATAGGATATGCATAGATATAGCCATGAGCATAATCCATGATATGAAGTCCATAGGTATCAACCAGACAACCACATAAAGTCTCAACCACAAAACACAAACCACGAATTTAAAAGTTCACGCTAAATGGGCATAAGCAAGAAATAACGAATAAAAAGTGCAAGTGCTTATGCCTGACCCATGCAAATCCATGGACAACCTAATAGAACTACTTCTCCCCCTTTGGCATCGAGACACCAAAAAGGGAGAAGAGCGATGCTAGCGCCCCATGGGATCACTCATCATAGTCCTCGTCCTCGCCCTCGTCCTCTTCTGCATGCTCTTCCTCATCCTCATCCTCAAGTTCCTCAGTGTCACCTTCCTCATCATCAGCATCAGCAGCAGTCGCAGAGGGGAACAAGTGACGCTCCAGCTCACCATAGTTCAGCCCGGAGGAAGAGTTCCGCCGAGCAAACGGAGTGGGAGATGTAGGAGCCGGAGGAGTACCCGAAGCGCTAGACACGTGGTGGAGAATGAGCTGTTGGGAGTGAGCCAACTCATGGCGCTGCCTGTATGCCTCGTACTGACCCTTACGCGTGTCCACGCCCATGCAAAGAATGTGACGCTGGAACCAGTTCAGCTGCTTGATCTCACGGGCCACGGGAGGCACTGGGGGCCGGCGAGCATCCCTCATGAGGCCCTCAGGAGCAGAGGAGGAGCACTCTTCTTGGCCTTGTGCACCGAGTCAATGTGGAACTCCTCGACAGGAAGCAGGTGGCGGATGAGCATCATAATGTATAGTGCATAGGGAATGGACAGACGGTTGAACATAGCATCACACAGCTCATGGTAGATGAAGTCCATGACATCCAGCCTGTACTTCACTGACTCGTCCTCGCAGGAGGCAACCTCATGAGAAAATTGAAGTATTTGAACAAGGTGACCACGGATGCTGTCATTGTTGCCCCCACTCGGTGTAATAGAGTCACAGAATAGGCCCACCAAGGCAGCATAGATGGGGGCAAGACCAGCCACAATACCGACAATTCCATTGTCCATAGTGCACGGAGAGAGAGCTGCATCCTTGTTGGGCTTCAACTGAGTGATGATGCGGTGGCCACTGGCTCTATCCCTGCTGCGGAAGGAGTACCCCAGAACCTCAACAAACACGTGAAAATCAGCAGTCATTGGCCTATCATGAGTCATCCACTTCATAGTGCGACGCTCATCCCCACAAACCACCAAAGTGGAGAAGAACTGCTTCACCACCTCAGAGTCAAAGGAGAACTGGAGAGACATGAGATGGTGCAGCTCCATCCTCTCAGCCACAACATCGCATCCACAAGATGCACTTCTCCAAGGCATCAGCAAGTACTAGAGGGTGCATAGGCCTAATGTTCAGCCTGGCAGAGATGTCTTCATAAATCCCCTTCTATTCGGCACACCAAAAGCGGGTATCCCCCAGCTCATCATCACGAGGCAGCTCAGCAAACAAGTCACGGTGACGGATGGCAGAGAAGGAGACTGCATCCAAAGCCATGTAGTTGATCTTGGGCTGCTTGCCCTTTCTCTTGGACACCCCCTTCCTAGTCCTCTTGGATTGTTCAGCCATTCGCCTCTCTTCGTCCTTCCTCTCCTCAATTCACCTTTGTCCATTAGGTTACCTTGACCGTCGTCCCGAAAGTACTTGGCACGAGGACGGCGCTTGTAGGTCTTGGAAACACCGGAACCACCTGTGAGGAGAATAAGGACGATAGCAAGGGGATAAGCATACACACAAGTCCAGGAGAGAGCATGGAAAAAGTAGTCAAAAAGTTCATAGGACAAAACTACTCAATGCATACACATAGTGAAACTGAAGCAGAGTTGAATCTGTTAGGCCGGATTATCCGGCTGGCCAGGGCGGATAATCCGGCCCTGGCAGAAATTTTTGATTTCACCAAGAATGCATGGAAAAAAGTAGATCGGGCCTAGAAACTGTAAGACTACAAGTTCTATGCGAAAACACATCCTTCTAGACAACGTTCCACCCAACAAGATACACATCTAGCCAAAGATGGGGAGAGAGGGAGTTACCCTCACTCATTGGAGGAAGAACGCGGAGGAGAAGGTACCCGGAGGCCCGGAGAAGAAGATCCGGGGAGGCCCAGAAAATCCGGTGGCCGGAGAGGCTCCGGGAAGGGTGAGGGGCGGCAGGCGGCGGCTAGGGAGAAGGAGAGGGCTGGGGGAGAAGTGCTGCTCGATATGAGCCCTTCCCCCCGAGTCCTGCCCTTTAAGATCGAATCCGCCAGGGTCAGATAATCCGGCCAACACTTGGGCCGGATAATCCGGCCTAAATTCTGGGATTCTGTTATACACAGAACCAGCCCGCGCGTCCCCAAACAACACCCCCACAAGGTGTACAAGGGACTTGTGTGCAAGAATAGATGGCTTAGGGGTAGGAAAGGCTTAGGATTGAGAAAGCCAAACTGAGATGGTACTAGACACTCAAAATTGCAAAATCGAAATCAAATAAAAGCCAAGATTGAGTGTGGTTCCCATAAGAACATGAGAGAACAAATAACATCCAAAAAGATCCAATTCTCCACAAGGGAGAGGGCGGTGGCCGAAGCCACCTTGTTGGAGTGTATGGTGTGACACCGCGAAGATATATCTTGGGTTCACGACCAATACTCATCAATAAGCTTACATATCACAACATGATATTAAGAGAAATGATATAACTTGCTATTGGCATTATGGGGGGAAGGTTAGCCCAATAAGTTAGGACCACACTCCCCCTATGTCCATGCCCACACCTAGACCAAACAAGGATTGAGACGTACGAGTGAGTGCATGGGTAATCAAGACAAACTCCCATAATCAATAATATTTAGCTCATTCCTTAAATAGTAGAATCTTGCTTCATCAAGTGGTTTTGTAAAGATATCCGCCAGTTGGTTCCTCGTGCTCACAAAAGATAGATCAATATCGCCTTGAGCAACATGGTCACGAATAAAATGATTCCGAATGTCAATATGCTTCGTCCTTGTGTGCTGAACTGGATTGTACGCAATTTTGATAGCACTTTCATTATCACATAAAAGAGGCACTTTGTCACAATTGACACCGTATTCCTTTAAAGTTTGCCTCATCCACAATAATTGAGTACACGTGCTGGCAGCAGCAACATATTCAGCTTCGGCGGTGGAGAGAGATATACAATTCTGCTTCTTGGAGGACCAACATACAAGAGATCTTCCCAAGAATTGACAAGCTCCAGAAGTGGATTTCCGATCATCCTTATCACCAGCCAAATCTGAGTCAGTATAACCACATAAAGAGAAATTGGAGCCCTTGGGATACCAGAGACCAAAATTGGGGGAATGAACCAAATATCAAAAGATCCTCTTGACCGCCACTAAGTGGCTTTCTTTAGGAGCTGCTTGATACCTTGCACACACTCCCACACTCAACACAATATCGGGTCTAGATGCGCAGAGGTAAAGAAGAGAGCCGATCATGGACCGGTATACCTTTTGGTCCACATCTTTACCATGAGGGTTGAGTTCGAGATGACACTTTGTTTGCATCAGAGTAGTGACACCATTTAGATCCGTCATCTTGAATCTCTTGAGCATGTCTTGGATGTACTTTGCTTGATTAATAAAGGTTCCTTCTCTAAGTTGCTTGATCTTGAATCCAAGAAAGAACCGTAATTCCCCCATCATACACATCTCAAACCTGTCAGTCATAAGCTTTGAAAATTCGTCGTTAAAAGCTTTGTTAGTAGAACCAAAGATGATATCGTCTACATATAGTTGGCATACGAAGAGCTCCCCCTTAATCTTCTTAGTAAAAAGAGTGGGGTCGATTTGCCCAACTTCGAAGCCACGATCTAACAAAAGCTCTTTTAGATGCTCATACCACGCACGTGGGGCTTGTTTAAGGCCATAGAGTGCCTTATCTAATTTGTAGACATGGTTCGGGAAGTTAGGATCTTCAAACCCCGAGGTTGCTTTACGTATACCAACTCATGTAGAGGACCGTTAAGGAAGGCACTCTTGACGTCCATTTGCTGTAACTTAAAGTTGTTATGAGCAACATAAGCAAGTAGGATACGGATGGACTCAAGGCGAGCCACAGGAGCATAGGTCTCGCCAAAGTCGATGCCCTCAACTTGGGAGTAACCTTGTGCCACAAGTCTTGCCTTGTTCCTCACAACAATGCCATTCTCATCTTGCTTGTTCTTGAAAATCCACTTGGTGCCGATAACATTGCGGCACTCTTTGGGTTTCTCCACTAGTTTCCAGACTTTGTTGCGCTCGAAATTATTCAATTCTTCATGCATAGCAACAACCCAGTCTGGGTCTTCAAGGGCTTCAAAGACCTTCTTAGGTTCCACCATGGAGATATGAGCTTGATGCTCACCAAAACTGGCCAATTCTCTTCTTGTAGACACCCTTCGTCGAAGATCACCAACAACCTTGTCGAGAGTGTGACCCCTCAACTCAAGGTTATGATCAGCCCGAGCCTTGCGACAAAGTTCAATAAGTTTGTTGTCTCTTGGTGGAGGAGATTCATCACTTGAGTCTTCATTGGAAGCATTTTCTCCGCCTTGATCAGTATCTGGAACATTAGTAGCGGGTGGTGGAGATGCATGCCCTTGAGGTGAATCCGAAGCCATAATAGGAGGCTGCAGAACTGGAGAGTCAGGGCCGAATAATCCGACCGATGAAGAGGCCGGATAATCCGGCCTGGGAGAACTTGCAGTAGCTTCATCAGGAAGCCTGGGACTTGCTTGAACTGGCGAGGAGCCGGATAATCCGGGGTCAGCCAGAAAATCCGGCCTGGAGCTTGTATTGATATCTTCACCACCAGGAGCTGCATGGTCAGCTGGAGCGGGGTGGCCGGATAATCCGGTATCCACCAGAAAATCCGGCCTGGAGCTTTCTGGAGCATCTTGACCTTCAGTAGTTGATGGAGATGGTGTAGAAGTTGCCCTCGTGGTTGGAGCATGTTGCGTATGTGTAGATGAGGGCTCTATATGAGTAGAGCATTGTCCTTCCCGGTCCGCCACAAGGGGTTCCTCAATGGGGCGGAAGAATCCCACGCCCATTCTTCTTATTGCATCTTGGGGTATTTCAACATCTGCATCACAAACACCAACTTGCTCCGCACGGGAACCGTCATTTTCCTCGAACACCACACTACAAGATTCTTCAACAGTTCCGGAGAGCTTATTGTAGACTTTATAAGTGTGGGATTCGGCACCATAACCAACAAAAATACCGGTAAGTATTTCATACGGAGTCTTGTCCAAAATCTTGCGGAGGTATAAACGGTTGGATGAATGACAAGCAGTAGAGATTGCTTCAGCCCAGAAATTATATGGATATTTGAATTCGGCCAACATTGATCTTGCCATGTCCATTAGAGTTCGATTCTTCCTCTCGGCTACACCATTTTGTTGAGGGGTGTACAAAGTAGAATATTGATGTCTTATCCCCTCTTCACTTAGGAACTCATTTAAGGTGTAGTTCTTGAACTCTGAGCCGTTATCACTCCTTATAGCCAGAATGGGGACGTTGTGTTGACGTTGAACCTCGTTGGCGAAGTCGATGACAGTTTGTTGAGTTTCACTCTTCAACTTGAAGAAATAAACCCAAGTGTATCTTGAGTAATTATCAACAATCACAAGACAATACTTCTTCCCACCGAGGCTTGCATGAGATGGAGGTCCGAAAAGATCCACATGAAGGAGCTCCAAAATCCTTTTTGAAGAGATAATAGTTTTCCTTCGATGAGGAGAATCATGCATTTTCCCTTCAACACATGCCCTGCAAACACGATCTTTGGCAAAAGAGACATTTTCTTTTAGTCCAAGAATGTGGCCACCCTTGTGGAGACTTTGCAAAGTTCTCATATTGACGTGGGCTAGTCGGCGATGCCATAGCCAACCCGCGTCAGCCTTTCCAAAAAGACACATTGGACCTGTAGTGGTTTTCCCCGAAAAGTCCACCACGTACAGGTCGTTTTCGACATATCCCACGAAAGCGACTTTTAGAGACTTGCTCCACAAGAGTACCACTAAATCAGCATCAATGTAAACTGCAAAGCCCATCTTACCAAGGGCACAAACTGAAAGTAAGTTATACCTAAGGGTCTCAACAAGCATGACGTCCACGAGAGAGATATCGTGAGCCACCACAACTTTGTCGAGACCCAATACCTCAGATTTTGACTTGTCACCATAGGAGACGGTAATGTGATCAAGGTTTGGCCGCATCTCCGTGCTGATCTCCTTGCTTCTGGTCATATGACTCGTACAACCGCTATCGAGTACCCATTTAGACCCACCGGAAGCATAGCCCTGCAAGAAAATTACTTCTTGGTTTTAGGTACCCATTTTTCAATGGGTCCTCTCATGTTAGTAACAAGGGTCTTGGGAACCCAAATAGACCAAGGAATGTAGCAATCATAAGGCCCTACATAACTAGCATAAACATCACCATAAGAATCACAATATAGTTCGAAGTAAGGATTGCTGATCCCTGCAAAACCATCATAATTATTCTTGTCATTGGTAATGTTGCTAGTCTTCGATTGAGCAGTCTTGTTCTTCTTCTTGTTGTTGTTTTTCTTGCTCTTTATCTTGGGTATGTAACCAAGACCTTCTTTACTGTTGTTTGTCCTTTGCCTGCTCAGTATCTCATCAATAACCCCTTTACCTTTGTGTTGAGAACTCCTTGCAAGATCTCCTTTTCCAATGGATGAAGAGGAGGTACTTGGCACATCATACCGTTTCAATTGAGTTTGGAACTAGTCATGAGACTCATTTAGAGTATAATGATCACTCTTCAATGCCTTGTGAGCACTTTCAAGATCATCAAACTTCTCCAAAAGTCTAGCATGAATAGCCCCCAAATCAATCTTTTCTTTCTTTACTTTCTTTACCTTGGCAAGAGCATGGTCACGTTCTTTAATGAGCTGAGCTACAACTTCTTCTTGTGACTCCTCTAGGGATTCGAGTCTTTCTTCCAAAGAAACTTGAGTTTCCTCTTCCTCTTCCAAGGCATTCTTCAAAGAGGCTATCTCCAAGGCATCTTCTCTTTCAATTCTGCCCTTTTCTTCAAGGAGATCTTCGGCTTGAGCAAGTTGACTCATAAGAGCATCAAAATGGAGTTTGTTCTGACCTTGTAGGTTAGTGAAAAAAGTATCCAAGGCAATGACTTCTTCTTTCATTTCAAGACTGTCATGATCATCCATATCCAAAATTATGTTAGTCTTAGGAAATGAGGAGTTAGAAGTTGATACCTCGGATCCTCTTGCCATTAGACAAGTGGCGTTGTTGTTGATGGCGTTCTCGTTCGGCGAGTCGAAGAGAGAGGAGCGAGTCGATGTGGTGGCTATAGAAGCCACTTCGCGGGAACTATGATCATCCTCTTCATCTTCACTTGCGGAGGAGTATTCCTCTTGAGCTACAAGGACCATCTTGGGTTGCTTCTTGAAAGGGCAATTCTTCTTAGCAAAAGGCTTCTTCTTCGGAGCTTTGGGTTTCTCTTTGAGAATGAGCCTGCCACCATTGTCTTCTCTATTTTGATAAGGACACTCGGCTACAAAGTGCAGTCTATGTCCACAGTTGAAGCAAGTTCTCAATCTTGGGCCACTTTCTCTTCTTCCATTTGACCCATTCTTGCGCTCAAGTTCGGACTTGGCTTTGGCAGGGTCCTTCCAAAAGTTCCTTGCATAGAATGCCATGTACTCACCATGAGCACGTTTGGCCTCATCAGGGCAGTCCATGGATACCCTCTCAAAAACTCCTTCATCGTCCTCTTGCTCAACAACATTGGCTTTGAGATCCACATTGACACCCTTTTGCATTCCAATGGCCCGAGCACGGGCATCTTCAGTATTCTTTGTCGCCACTTTGAATGACGCCATTTCTTGCATGATTTCATTGGATGTCATTTGATGATAGTTGTGTCTACCTTGCAAGCTCTTCAAATCCGTCGGTTCGAAAGGCATTAAGGCACTCACATACTTTCTCTTTATCCATGCATCATCAATGTGAGTGGCCCCATGCTTCCGAAACGTTGTTGCGATGCCCTTGAGTCTTCTATACATGTCCTCATGGTTTTCACCATCCAACATGTAGAATCCCTCAGCTTCGTTACTAAGGGCATCATATCGGTTTCTTCTCATGCTTTCATTTCCAACAAAAAGGTCCGTAAGAGCATCCCACGCCTCTTTAGCTGTGTTGAGATGTTCAATGTGTGGCATGTCCTTGGGACCCACACCCAGCTGTATCATGTGGAGAGCAGTGGTATTCAACTGGCTATCCACAACTTCCCTTCTTGTTAGATTGGTTTGATCTCCAATATGAAGACCTTCTTCAATAATCCTCCACAATTCAATAGAGGAGCTGCAAACATGAGATTTCATTAGAAATTGCCATTGGTTAAAAGAAGATGCAGTGAGCTTGGGTGGATCACCCCTATTGTTTATATGAGGATGAGGGATAGGTGGGTCGGGGGAATATACGTGGCGAACCTCACTATATTCCTCCTTACCATTTCCCTTTTTGGAGGTGGATCCATTTAGTTTTTCACCTTCCACATCATCATCCTTGGATCCGGTGTTACCCTTTTCCTTAGATGATGGTGTGGGAGCCTCAGAGGAGGATGGAGATGGGGCTATGGATGATGTAAGGCGAGAAATCATTTGATTCATCTCCTCCATCTTGGCCTCAAAGGATTTCAACAAGGTTGTTTCCAACGAGTTGAGATCATCCATTGTGACCTTATCCACAGCCTCATTTCCATCATCCCTGGTACCCATACTACTCTTAGGCGGTTAAGCCTGAATTAAGAGCCGGGGCTCTGTTACCAATTAAAATGGATCGTAAGGGCATCTAGAGGGGGGTGAATAGGTGCTAGACCAATTTTTAATTCTTTTTCAATTTTAGGCTTAGCACAAAGGTAAATTCTCTAGATAAACTAATGTGTAGAATTTCCCTATATGCAAACCTATCTACTAGCGAGTAAAGAGCGAGTGGAAGAGGAAAGAGTGAACCGAAGTGAAGCACGCGGTGACACAGGATTTGTTTGACCGCAGTTCCTTCCTTGTCAAGGGAAGTACGTCTGCGTTGGAGGGGTGGGCGGTACTAAGACCACCACGCCACAAAAGGCCTCACCCTGTTCTCCGATGGATCTCGCCACAACAGGCCTGATCCACCTTCCACAATAGGTACCCTTCGAGGCAGGCACCAGCGCCTTTACACAACTAGCGGGGCAACAACTCCACAACAACTTGGAGGCTCCCGAAATGACAACAAGCTGCCACAAGAACAAAGTTGTCAAATACAATAACAAGATCTAGGTATTAACAAGAATACTAAATCAGGGATTTCTCCAAGTGAATGGAGAGGAGTTGAAGCGCTTGATTCTTGATGTTGATGATGAACTTCTCCTCCTTCAATTCCACCAAAGATCAAGACCTTCGGGTGGTTGAAGTGGGAGATCGAGATTTAGAGCTCTTGCACAAGGTCTGGTCAAATTCAAGTGAATCAAGAATTCTGGACGTTGGGGAAGAAGGGGTACTTATACCCCCTTCCAAAAACCAGCCGTTGCACACTTTGGGGGGCGGATTATCCGGCCCAAGTGAGGGCCGAATTATCCGGTCTGGGGAAACTCCGCCCTAGACACGGAATCTCCGGCAAAAAAACCGCCCCCTCACAGTGAGATGGGCCGAGCTTGCCCTTGATCATCTTCTGGGGGCCGGATTATCCGGCCCAATGTGAAGGCCGGATTATCCGGCCTGGGGAAGAAAAACTTCCCCAGTTCGGATTTTCCGGGAGAAAATCCGACCGGATACCGAGCGACGCGCCTTGGCTCCTTTTGCTCGAAGACTGGGGGCCGGATTATTCGGCCCTTGCAAAACCCGGATTATCCGCCCTCGGAGGAAAAAACGCCCCAGTTCGGATTTTCCGGGAGAACATCCGACTGGACATAGAGCGACGCGCCTTGGCTTCCTTGAGATATGAGGTAGGCCGGATTATCCTGCCCTTGGAGGGGTGGATTATCCGCCCCCCCCCCTCAAAACTTCATGCACACTTAGCACACATGAAAAGTCTCCATAGTATTGTTATCTAACACGCAAAACAAAGGAAAACATGAAATGTTCTTTCAACATGCAATGACACTGGTGGATCCATGTGGTTCATGAAAAGAACACACATGCAATGACTCCGGTGGATCCATATGTGGTTTGTGAAAAGAATACACATGCAATGACTCTAGTGCTGGTTTAGGAAAAGAACACACATGAAATGACTCTGGTTGATCCATATATGGTTCATGAAAACAACACACATGCAATGACTCTGGTGGATCCAGTTGTGGTTCATGAAAAGAACACACATGCAATGACTCTGGTGGATCTAGCTATGGTTTGTGAAAAGAACAGACATGCAATGACTCTGGTGGATCCATATGTGGTTTTTGAAAAGAATAGACATGCAATGACAATGGTGGATCCATATGTGGTTTGTGAAAATAACACACATGCACTGACACTGGTGGATCCATGTGGTTCATGAAAATAATACACATGCAATGACTCTGGTGGATCCACATGTGGTTTGTCAAAAGAACACACATCCAATGACTCTAGTGCTGATTTAGGAAAAGAACACACATGAGATGACTCTAGTTCATCCATATGTGGTTCATGAAACAAACACACATGCAATGACTCTGGTGGATCCATATATGGTTTGTCAAAAGAACAGACATGCAATGACTCTAGTGGATCCATATGTGGTTTGTGAAAAGAACATACATGCAATGACTCTGGTGGATCCATATGTGGTTTGTGAAAAGAACAGACATGCAATGACTCTGGTGGATGCATATGTGGTTTTTGAAAATAATAGACATGCAATGACGCTGGTGGATCCATATGTGGTTTGTGAAAAGAACAGACGTGCAATAACTCTAGTGGATTCATATGTCGTTCATGAAAAGAATAGACATACAATGACTCTGGTGGATCCATATGTGGTTCATGAATAGAACACACATCCAATGGCTCTATTAGATCCATATGTGGTTTGTGAAAAGAACGTACATGCAATGACTCTATTGCTGGTTTAGGAAAAGAACACACATGAAATGACTATGGCTGATAAATATGCGGTTCATCAAAAGAACACACATGCAATAACTCTGGTAGATCCATATGTGGTTTGTGAAAAGAACACACATGCAATGACTCTAGTTGGATCCATATGCTTTATGAAAAGAACACACATGCAATGACTCTAGTGATTGTTTAGGAAAAGAACAAACATGAAATGACTCTGGTTGATCCATATGTGGTTCATGAAAAAAAAACACATGCAATGACTATGGTGGATCCATATGTGGTTCATGAAAAGAACATACATGCAATGACACTGGTGGATCCATGTGGTTCATGAAAAGAACACACATCAAATGACTCTGGTGGATCCATATGTGGTTTGTGAAAAGAACACATATGCAATAACTCTGGTGGATTCACATGTGGTTCATGAAAAGAATAGATATGCAATGACTCTGATGGATCCATATGTGGTTCATGAAAAGAACACACATCCAATGACTCTGTTAGATCCATATGTGGTTTGTGGAAAGAACATACATGCAATGATTCTAGTGCTGGTTAATGAAAAGAACACACATGCAATGACTCTGGTGGATCCATATGTGGTTTGTGAAAAGAACACACATGCAATGACTCTGGTGGATCCATATGTGGTTTGTGAAAAGAACACACATGCAATGACTCTAGTTGGATATATATGCTTTATGAAAATAACACACATGCAATGACTCTAGTGATGGTTTAGGAAAAGAACAAACATGAAATGACTCTGGTTGATCCATATGTTGTTCATGAAAAGAACACACATGCAATAACTATGGTGGACCCATATGTGGTTCATGAAAAGAACATACATGCAATGACACTGGTGGATCCATGTGGTTCATGAAAAGAACACACATCAAATGACTCTGGTGGATCCATATGTGGTTTGTGAAAAGAACACACATGCAATGACTCTAGTGCTAGTTTAGGAAAAGAACACACATGAAATGACTCTGGTTGATCCATATGTGGCTCAGGAAAAGAACACACATGCAATGACTCTAGTGGATCCATATGTGCTTTGTGAAAAGAACAGACATGCAATGACTCTGGTGGATCCATTTGTGGTTCATGAAAAGAACACACATGCAATGACACTAGTTGTGGTTCATGAAAAGAACACACATGCAATGACACTGGTGGATCCATGTGGTTCATGAAAATAACACACAGGCAATGACTCTGGTGGATCCATATGTGGTTTGTGAAAAGAACACACATGCAATGA
Organism: Avena eriantha; assembly: GCA_910589775.1. NCBI lineage: Eukaryota > Viridiplantae > Streptophyta > Magnoliopsida > Poales > Poaceae > Avena > Avena eriantha. The sequence goes on from CAJUXJ010001047.1 coordinate 24,736, forward strand.
CTCTAGTGCTGGTTTAGGATAAGAACACACATGCAATGACTCTATTTTTGGTTCATGAAAAGAACAAACATCCAATGACTCTGGTGGATCTAGTAGGGGTTTCTGGAAAGAACACACGTGCAATGACTCTGTGGATCCATATGTGGTTCATGAAAAGAACACACACGCAATGACAGTGGTGGATCCATATGTGGTTGGTGAAAAGAACACGCATGCAATGATTCTGGTGGATCCATATATTGTTCATGAAAAGAAAACACAAGCAATGAGAGTGGTGGATCCATATGTGGTTTGTGAAAATAACACGCATGCAATGACTCTAGTGGATCCATATGTGGTTCATGAAAAGATAATACATGCAATGACACTCGTGGAGCCGTATGTGGTTTGTGAAAAAACACACATTCAATGACTCTATTTGTGGTTCATGAAAAGAACACACAAACATTAACACTGGTGGATCCATATGTGGTTCGTGAAAAGAACACACATGCAGTGACTCTAGTTGGATACATATGCTTTATGAAAACAACACACATGCAATGACTCTAGTGCTTTTTTAGGAAAATAAAACACATGAAATGACTCTGGTTGATCCATATGTGGTGCATGAAAAGGACACACATGCAATGACTCTGGTGGATCTATATTTGGTTTGTGAAAAGAACAAACATGCAATGACTCTAGTGGATCCATATGTGGTTTGTGAAAAGGACAAACATGCAATGACTCTGGTGGATCCATATGTGGTTTGTGAAAATAACACACATGCAATGACTCTAGTGCTGGTTTAGGATAAGATACACATGCAATGACTCTAGTGACAGTTTAGGAAAAGAACACACATGCAATGACTCTAGTGGATCCATATGTTGTTCATGAAAAGAAAACACATGCAATGATCTGGTTGATCTAGTTGTGGTTCCTGAAAAGAACACATATGCAATGACTCTGCTGGATCCATATGTGGTTTGTGAAGAGAACACACATGCAATGACACTAGTGGATCCACGTGGTTCATGAAAAGAACACGCATGCAATGACTCTGGTGGATCCATATATGGTTTGTCAAAGGAACACACATGCAATGACTCTAGTGCTGATTAACGAAAAGAACACACCTGAAATGACTCTGGTGGATCCATATATGGTTTGTCAAAAGAACACACATGCAATGACTCTAGTGCTGATTAACGAAAAGAACACACCTGAAATGACTCTGGTTGATCCATATGTGGTTCATGAAACGAACACACATGCAACGACTCTAGTGGATCCATGTGTGGTTTGTGAAAACAACAGACATGTAATGACTCTAGTGGATCCGTATGTGGTTTGTGAAAACAATAGACATGCAATGACTCTAGTGGATCCATATGTGGTCTGTGAAAAGAACAGACATGCAATGACCCTGGTGGATCCATATGTGGTTCATGAAAATAATAGACATGGAATGACTCTGGTGGATCCATATGTGGTTCATGAAAAGAACACACATGCAATGACTCTGGCTGATCCATATGTGGTTCTTGAAAAGAACACAGATGCAATGACACTGGTGGATCCATGTGGTTAATGAAAAGAACACACATCCATTGACTCTGGTGGGTCCATATGTGGTTTGTGAAAGTAACACACATGCAATGACTCTAGTGCTGGTTTAGGAAAATAACACACATGCAATGACTCTGATTGATCCATATGTGGTTCATGAAAAGAACATACATGCAATGACTCTGGTGGATCCATATTAGGTTTGTGAAAAGAACAGACATGCAATGACTCTGGTCGATACATATGTGGTTCATGCAAAGAACACACATGCAATGACAATCACGGATTTGTGTGGTTCATGGAAATAACACACATGCAATGACTCTGGTGGATCCATATGTGGTTTTTGAAAAAAAACATGCAATGACTTTAGTGCTGGTTTAGGAGAAGAACACACATGCAATGACTCTATTGTGGTTCATGAAAAGAACAAAATGCAATGACTGTGGTGGATCTAGGTGTCGTTTGTGAAAAGAACACACAGGCAATGACTCTGGTGGATCCATATGTGGTTTGTAAAAAGAACACACATGCAATGACAGTGGTGGATCCATATATGGTTAGTGAAAAGAACACACATGCAATGACTCTAGTGGATTCATATGTGGTTCATGAAAAGAGCACACATGCAATGACACTGGTGGATCCATATGTGGTAAATGAAAATAACACACATTCAATGACTCTATTTGTGGTTTAGGAAAAGAACACACATGCATTGACACTGGTGGATACATATGTGGTTTGCGAAAGGAACACACATGCAATGACTCTGGTGGATCCATTTGTGGTTTGTGAAAAGAAGAGACATGCAATGACAGTGGTGGATTTCATATTTGGTTTGTGAAAAGAACACACATGCAATGACACTGGTGGATCCATGTGGTTCATGAAAAGAACACTCATGCAGTGACTCTGGTGGATCCATACGCGGTTTACCAAAAGACCACACATGCAATGACTCTAGTGCTGATTTAGGAAAAGAACACACATGAAATGACTCTGGTTGATCCATATGTGGTTCATGAAATGAACAGACATGCAATGACTCTGGTGGATCCATATGTGGTTTGTGAAAAGAACAGACATGCAATGACTCTGGTGGATCCATATGTGGTTCATGAAAATAACAAACACGCAATGACTCTGGTGGATCCATATGTGGTTCATGAAAATAACACACATGCAATGACTCTAGTGGATCCATATGTGGTTCATGAAAAGAACATACATGCAATGGCACTGGTGGATCCATGTGGTTCATGAAAAGAACACACATCAAATGACTCTGGTGGATCCATATGTGGTTTGTGAGAAGAACACACATGCAATGACTCTAGTGCTAGTTTAGGAAAAGAACACACATGAAATGACTCTGGTTGATCCATATGTGGCTCATGAAAAAACACACATGCAATGACTCTAGTGGATCCATATGTGCTTTGTGAAAAGAACAAACATGTAGTGACCCTGGTGGATCCATATGTGGTTCATGAAAGGAACACACATGCAATGACACTAGTTGTGGTTCATGAAAAGAACAGACATGCAATGCCACTGGTGGATCCAAGTGATTCATGAAAATAACACACATGCAATGACTTTGGTGGATCCATATGTGGTTTGTGAAAAGAACACACATGCAATGACTCTAGTGCCGGTTTAGGATAAGAACACACATGCAATGACTCTATTTTTGGTTCATGAAAAGAACGGACATCCAATGACTCTAGTGGATCTAGTTGTGGTTTGTGAAGAGAACACACATACAACGACTCTGGTGGATCCATATGTGGTTCATGAAAAGAACACACATGCAATGATAGTGGTGGATCCATATGTGGTTTGTGAAAAGAACACACATGCAATGACTCTAGTGGATCGATATGTGGTTCATCAAAATAACATACATGCAATGACACTGGTGGATCCGTATGTGGTTTGTGAAACCAACACACATTCAATGACTCTATTTGTGGTTCAGGAAAAGAACACACAAACATTAACACTGGTGGATCCATATGTGGTTTGTGAAAAGAACACACATGCAATGACTCTAGTTGGATACATATGCTTTATGAAAAGAACACACATGCAATGACTCTAGTGCTTGTTTAGGAAGAGAACACACATGAAATGACTCTGGTTGATCCATATGTGGTTCATGAAAAGAACACACATGCAATGACTCTGCTAGATCCATATTTGGTTTGTGAAAAGAACAAACATGCAATGACTCTAGTGGATCCATATGTGGTTTGGGAAAAGGACAAACATGCAATGACTCTGGTGGATCCATATGTGGTTTGTGAAAATAACACACATGCAATGACTCTAGTGGATCCATATGTTGTTCATGAAAAGAAAACACATGCAATGATCTGGTGGATCTAGTTGTGGTTCATGAAAAGAACACACATGCAATGACTCTACTGGATCCATATGTGGTTTGTGAAAAGAACACGCATGCAATGACACTGGTGGATCCATGTGGTTCATGAAAAGAACACACATGCAATGACTCCGGTGGATCCATATGTGGTTTGTGAAAAGAACACACATGAAATGACTCTAGTTGATCCATATCTGGTTCATGAAAAGAACATACATGCAATGACTCTGGTGGATCCAGTTGTGGTTCATGAAAAGAACATACATGCAATTACTCTACTGGATCTAGCCGTGGTTTGTGAAAAGAACACACACGCAATGACTCTGGTAGATCCAAATGTAGTTTTTGAAAAGAATAGACATTCAATGATAGTGGTGGATCCATATGTGGTTTGTGAAAAGAACACACATGCAATTACACTAGTGAATCCATGTGGTGAATCCATGTGGTTCATGAAAAGAACACACAAGCAATGACTCTGGTGGATCCATATGTGGTTTGTCAAAAGAACAAACATGCAATGACTCTAGTGCTGATTTACGAAAAGAACACACATGCAATCACTCTAGTGCTGGTTTAGGAGAGAACACACATGAAATGACTCTGGTTGATCCATATGTGGTTCATGAAAAGACCAAACATGTAATGATTCTAGTGGATCCATATGTTGTTTGTGAAAAGAACAAAGATGTAATGACTGTGGTGGATCCATATGTGGTTTATGAAAAGAACACACATGCAATGACTCTAGTGCTGGTTTAGGATAAGAACACACATGCAATGACCGTAGTGATGATTTAGAAAAAAACACACATGCAATGACTCTAGTGGATCCATATGTTGTTCATGAAAATAAAACACATGCAATGACTCTGGTGGATCTAGTTGTGGTTCATAAAAAAACATACATGCAATTACTCTGCTGGATCCATATGTGGTTTGTGAAAAGAACACACATGCAATGAAACCGGTGGATCCATGTGGTTCATGAAAAGAACACACATGCAACGACTCTAGTGCTGGTTTAAGGAAAGAACACACATGAAATGACTCTGGTTGATCCATATGTGGTACATGAAAAGAACACACATGAAATGACTCTGGTGGATCCAATTGTGGGTCATGAAAAGAACACACATGCAATGACTCTGGTGGATCTAGCTGTGGTTTGTGAAAACAACACACATGCAATGACTCTGGTGGATCCATCTGTGGTTTTGGAAAAGAATAGCCATGCATTAACAGTGGTGGATCCATATGTGGTTTGTGAAAATAACACACATGCAATGACACTGGTGGATCCATGTGGTTCATGAAAAGAACACACATGCAATGACTCAAGTGGATCCATATGTGGTTTGCCAAAAGAACACACATGCATTGACTGCTGATTTAGGAAAAGAACACACATGAAATGACTCCGGTTGATCCATATGTGGTTCACGAAACGAACACACATGCAATGACTCTAGTGGATCCATATGTGGTTTGTGAAACGAATAGACATGCAATGACTCTAGTGGACCCATATGTGGTTTGTGAAAAGAACAGACTTGCAATGACTCTAGTGGATCCATATGTGGTTTGTGAAAAGAACAGACATGCAATGAATCTAGTGGATCCATATGTGGTTCATGAAAAGAATAGACATGCAATCACTCTCGTGGATCCATATGTGCTTCATGAAAAGAATACACATGCAATGACTCTGGTTGATCCATATGTGGTTCATGAAAAGAACACACTTGCAATGACACTGGTGGATCCAAGTGGTTAATGAAAAGAACACACATCCAATGACTCTGGTGGATCCATATGTGGTTTGTGAAAAGAACACACATACAATGATTTTAGTGCTGGTTTAGGAAAAGAATAGACATGAAATGACTCTGGTTGATCCATATGTGGTTCATGAAAAGAACACACATACAATGACTCTGGTGGATCCATATGTGGTTTGTGCAAAGAACAGAGATGCAATGACTCTGGTGGATCCATATGTGGTTCATGAAAAGAACACACATGCAATGACACGAGTTGTGGGTCATGAAAAGAAACACATGCAATGACACTAGTGGATCCATGTGGTTCATGAAAATAACACACATGCAATGACTCTGGTGGATCCATATGTGGTTGGTGAAAAGAACACACATGCAATGACTCTAGTGCTGGTTTAGGATAAGAACACACATGCAATGACTCTATTTGTGATTCATGAAAAGAACACACATGCAATGGCTATGGTGGATTGATATGTTGCAAACGTATCTATCATTTTTGATGTTCCATGCTTGGTTTTATCTACTTTCTTATGTTTTGTACACACTTTGGAGTACTTTTCATATGATTTCTTGGACTAACATATTATCAAGAGCCACACTTCCAACTGCCTATTTTCTGCTCATTTTGGTTCCAGGAAAGTCAGAAAATTAATATTCTCGGAATTGGACAGGACAAAAGCCAAAGTCATTATTTTAACGATGGACACCTGGAGCCAGAATACAAGATGGAGAGGGGCTGGGGCCCAGCCACACCACCTGGCCGCGTGGGATGGGCCTGGCCATGCCAGGGGTGGTCTGACCGCCCCAGACACTCCCTCGGTCTCCCTCTTCGCCTATAAGATGCCTTCTGACCTAAAAACTTAGGGGGAGGGGTCGACGTTTTTCAGAAGGAGTTCCGCTCCGCCGCCACCACTAGATTCCATGAAACAGCACCAGAAACTCTGTTCTAGCACCCTGCACGGACTGGGAATTGGAGGGGATCATTGCCATTATCATCACCATCACTTCTCCATCGACCATCCATGTTTCCCCCATCTATGAGTGAGTAATCCCCCACTGTAGGCTATTGGGATGGTAGGGATTGGATGAGATCGTTCATGTAATGGCATCGGATTATTAGGGCATGATGCCTAGTATCTATTATTAGTGCTTTTTGACTTTGTTGCAACCTTTTATGCTTAATGCTTGTCAATAGGGCCCGAATGCCATGATTTCAGATCTGAACATGTTATTGATTCATTATGATAGTATTGTTTTTGGTCTTAGCTGCAAGTTGTTTACACACGTTGTTGTCCGGAACCAATGGCCCCGAAGTGACATAAATCGGGATAACCGGAGGGAATGGCTTTGATGTGAGGATCACATGTGTTCACGGAGTGTTAATGCTTTGCTCTGGTGCTTTATTAAAAGGAGCACCTTAATTGCTAGTAGTTCCCTTGAGGCTCCACTGCAAACGGGCTGGCAGGACAAAAGATGTTGTGCAAGTTCTCATTGTGAGCACGTGTGACTATATATGGAACACATGCCTAGGATTATCTAGTACTTGGATGCTTTATCTTATTTATCGATTGCCCTATGCTCTGATTGCCATGTGAATTGTCTTGTCCATGCAACACCCGTCCATCCATCCCTATGCCTACCGCGCTCGAATCCTATTGTTTACTGCTACTGTTACTACTGTTTTACTTTTACTATTGATATTACTCTGCTGTTACTTTACTATTGCTACTACAAAACTGTTGCTAGTGATAAACTGTTCTGAGCAAGATTGTTTCTAGGTGCAGCTGAATTGATAACTCAGTTGTTAAGGCTTATAAACATTCTTTGGCTCCCCTTGTGCCGAATCAATAAATTGGGTTTCACTTCCCTCAAAAATACTACGATACACCCCCTATACTTGTGGGTCATCAAGACTATTTTCTGGCGCCGTTGCCGGGGAGCATAGCTTTATTTATCAAGTTCACTTGGAATCACTATTGTTCAAGCATAATCATAACCAATCTCTTTACTTTGTTATTTTTGTTTTTCTTAGTTTATTTCCACTTTGCTTGCTTCTTTCTTTATCAAAAATACAAAAATTAGTTCCTACTCTAGTTGTTATTTTCATTGGTCTGTTATTGTCTTGCTTTATCATGCTTTCTATCAATGGTTGTTTTCTTTGAAACAGAATCTTGTTGGCAAGGTGGGTTCACGGAAGATCAAAAATATTATTATAAGGAACACCGCTTGTCACAAAAAGGGAAACACTTATGGGAACAAATTGATAAATTGTATACCATTGCTAGAAACGTGTGCTCTACTTATAATGTTACTTATTGCTTTGATAAATCTTGTTGATGTAAGAGGTATAAACACCTCCCTTTTCAATGTGAGTATAATGATAATATTACCATATCTTCGTATGTTAAAAGAAATTATGACTTTTATGATGTGGAACAAACTAAAGAATTTATTGCTTGGAAGGGTGCATTTGAACTTGCTAGTTTGCTTGAAAATATTGATGATTCACCTTATAAATATGAGGTTTATGATATACTTAGATTTTTCTTTGATAATTACAAGGAAGAAAATGGCTATATTCTTGAATATATTAATAGATGATTTCCACAAATGGAAGAGACTAATGCCTTGCAGGATCCTATGGAAGAAGAAATTGATGAACCTGAAAGCTCATTAGATGAAAAAGAGGAGGAGGGTGATGAACAAAAGGAGGAAGAATGGATCTACCCATGCCTACCTTCTAATGAGAGTAACTCTTTATCCCTTACATTATTTGATTGTCCCCCACGCTTACCAAAGGAGGATGAATGTTATGCTCATGTTATCTATGATAATCCTTTATTTGTGCTTAACATAAATTTGCATGGTACTAAAGAGTTTTTCTTAGAAAATGTTTATGATAAAGATCTAGACGATGGTCCTATATTGAATGATCAGCCATCTTGTTATAGAATTGTTAAAAGTGGGTTTGAAGGTTTTAATCCCACTATTTTTGAGCTTGATAAAAATTATGTGTTTGTAGATCATGAAAAGCATGCTTTATATGATAGCTATATTGTTGAGTTTATTCATGAGGCTACTGAAGATTATTATGAAAGAGGAAAATATGGTTGTAGAAGTTTTCATGGTATTGACACACCTCTCTATGTGCTGAAAGTTTTGAAGTTACTCTTGTTTTATCTTCCTATGCCTGTCACTTTGTTCTTTGCGAATTTATTTGCATACAAGATTCCTATGCATAGGAAGTGGGTTAGACTTAAATGTGTTTTGAATTTTATTCTTGATGCTCTCTTTTACTTCAATTCATATTTCTTATGTGAGCATCCTCTCAAACTATCATGCCTAACTTAAAGGCGTTAAAGGAAAGTACTTATTGGGAGATAACCCAAAAGTTTTAGATGAGTCTTGGAAGTTATTACTTCAGTAATAACTGCTCCTTATCCTTTTTATTTGCTTTTTGTTCCAAGACTAACCTCTAATGAGAGAGAAGTAATGGTTGGGAAAGTTGCTGTCCCAAAACAGATTTCTGTGCTTCACCGTAAAAATTGGTGTAAAATCTCTTATGTCCTTTTGAGGTGTGAATTTTTGTACTTCTGCCCCAGGTTGTTATCTAACTCTCGTTAGTTCAACACTTTTAGATTTGAACAACATAAGGTCTTCGAAAAAATTCGTCTTTACCTGCTGGTCTGTTTTGATAGATTTCTGCCTTTATTTGCATTTGCTTCTTGTTGGTTCCCTTTTGAGTTCTTTTGGGGAATTGAGCTTTTTGAGGGAAGTGCTACAGTAGCTTGTGTTTTAATGGAAGTTTTATTGGTGTTGTAACTGAACCTAAAGACTTATTATCTTGAGTGCACTAATGTTGCTAATAAAGATCGTGTGAAGTTTTGTATGAAGGAAAATTTCAGGTGTATGGAAGGAATGAGTAATGAGATGAATGATGGACTAAAGCTCAAGCTTGGGGATGCCACGCGTGTCACCCCAAAAAATATCCAAGAAGTACAAGCATCAAAGCTTGGGTATGCCCAAGGCATCCACCCTCTTCATCAATAAAAATCACAGGTTTCTTCCAAACGCTTCATTTTTATTGTTTCATGCAAAGTTGTGTTGTTCTTGGAGCATCTTCTTTTTCGTTTTCGTTTTGGTTTTTCGTTTGCTTTGTTTTCTTAGTTTGCTGAATAAATTGGTTGGACCCCTATTTCATACATTGGTTTTCAAATAGTTTGGTTTGGTTTGGAAAAGAGTAGGAAAGGTCATGCTTAAGTGATAAAGAGAGCTTGTATTTGACTGTGGCCTATGCTTTGTCATGCCATGCTTGATATTGTTTTGGCTTTATGCTTAGTATTCTTTGCTGTATCATGACTTGTTATAAACAATTGAGATTGCTTAATGTGCCTTGGATGAATCATGCATTGTTTTAGCATATTAAAGCATAGTATTGTGGTATTCTCCTTTGTTGCTTTATTTGGGTTGACTTGGCACATGCTCACACCATGTTATGACTATCCCAAGTCACCATAAGCCTTTATGATCCATTAGTTTTCAACTTGTAGTATCACTTTATGCTTTGATCAATGATGTTTTGGTGCTCTGCATGATTATTGCCATTATTGCTCTCTTAGTTGGTCGCTCCTAGTCTTTTGCTAGCCTCCATAACCAAGTATGAGTTCCACTCATGCATCCAACTCCTAAAACCAAGTTATTCCAAAGAGTCCACCATACCTACCTATTAGCATATGATATTCCAAGTATATTCATGTTTTTATCTACCTTCCAAATTAAACTTGTTATGAGAAAACTAGTGATTAAAGCTCTCACAAACTTGATGGCACACTTTACTTTTTTTGCATTTAATAAACTTGAACCATTGGGTCCTTCTTTGGTGCGTATATGCTTGCACTTTATAATTTGAAATTAGTAGAACCATGTATCATGGGGAACGCTTTCAACATTGCACTTGTACTTTGTACCCCGTTGATATCATGTTCTTTTGCTTATGGATCCCGGCGGTGTGAAATAAAAGTGGAACTTGTAAAATCATAGAGTTTGTATGTGTGTTAGAGAAATGCCTGGGCCGCTAGCCCAAGCCATGCCTAATCATGGTGGAAACTTGTAGCATCACCATAATGAGCACTCTATGAAGCATCCTCAATAAAAACCTATGCAAATAGCAAATAAAAAGATCGCTGAGATGCTCATTGTCTGCTTGCCTTGTCATTTTGATTATGGGATAGCTCCTGTATCATGTGCAAGGGGTACCCTGTTGGCGGTTCTTTATGATACATATGTACTTACAATGACAAGATCTTACTTGTGACTAAAGTTGAGTAGCATGAGGTTCGGTCTTCGTAAGTAAGGGGCATGAGATTTCGGTTTATAACTTGTCAAGCATATCCTCTTAGTTGTGTCACTTTAACCTTAATCACCTTCAAGATGCTTATGATAGGGGCAATGAGAGCTAAAAGCTATTAAGTACCATAATTTTTGGAAGCTCTTTATGAAACTTGAGTCTCTACTTCCTTCTTTGAAGGCCTTTATTTTACTTTTATGTTCAGTCTCCACCTTCTATCTTTATTCACCTACATTGAGAGCATAATGGCCATTCTTAGTTCTATGTGCATTGTCCCAAGACTTGTTGATTGATGCATAGCTTTGGTATTGCTTGTTTTAAACTATTTCTATCTAGTCACTCTTATGAACTTTGAAGGTGTCCTGTGCATTTATGTTTGCTACTCTATGAGGGACAAGCTGAATACCACTATGCTATGTTTTCTTTATGTGAAACAAACAAACGTCTTGCAAAGCATTGTTATTCATGAATCTTTTGTTTGTGCCTTTTCATGTTGCAACATAGTTGCTTTGTCTTATTATTAGAACTTTATCTTTCATGTTATGTTGAAAGTACTATGATCCCAGCTATCAATGTTTACAAATACTTTGATAAAGTTTATGATGGTGCATGTCACCTCAAAAATTATTCTTTCTTTTTATCACTTACCTACTCAAGGACGAGCAGGAGTTAAGCTTGGGGATGTTAATATGTTGCAAACGTATCTATAATTTTTGATGTTCCATGCTTGGTTTTATCTACTTTCTTATGTTTTGTCCACACTTTGGAAAACTTTTCATATGATTTCTTGGACTAACCTATTAACAAGAGCCACAGTGCTAGCTGCCTGTTTTC
>CAJUXJ010001048.1:0-50299 GCA_910589775.1 Avena eriantha
TTGTTTAGGTCATATCTACATGGAAAACAAGTTTGGGACCTTATATCACTTGCTAGCCCCGCGGTTAGTATACCCGCGGGGCGGGCACTTACCCCTACACGTCCAAAAATCTACTAAGTGTTATCGCCACGCATTGTGAAGAAGTAGTCACCACCGGGATTCTAGACATTGCATCCATGGACCTTCCACGACACTTGGACACAATATTACTGGTCCAGTGCAAGTTCCAGTGGGATTCCGGAGCTCCGGACGGGTCCTTTTCCAGCGAAACACATTAGGGCGGTGGGGCCTGCGGGTGTCTTACCCCTGTAAGGTTTCTATGTACGAGGGTTAGACAACATGTTTTTTTTGTTGTTTACCTTTTTTTAGGTCCTCTGTAATGCGAAAACAATGGTTGGGACCTTATAGCACATTGCTAGCCTCCCGGTATACCCGCAGCGGGACTGTTATCCCTACACGTCCAGGAATCTACTAAGTGTTATCGCACGCATGTGAAGAAGGTCACACGGGGATCCAGACATTGCATCCATGGACCTTCCACCACACTTGTACACATATACTAGGTCCACGTGCAAGTTCAAGTGGGATTCCGGAGCTCTGGCGGTCCTTTTCCAACGAAATCCTAGGAAGTGGGGCCCGCGGGTCTACCCATATAGCTTTCTTTGTGCGAGGTTCAGACAACGCGCTTTTTTGTTGGTTTAGCTTTATTTAGGTCATATCTATATGGAAAACAAATGTTGGGACGGTATAGCACATGCTAGCCCCCGGTATACCCACAGCGGGAATGTTACCCCTACACGTCTAAAAATCTACTAAGTGTTATCGCACGCATGTGAAGAAGATCACACCGAGGATCTAGACATTGCATCCGTGGAACTTCCACCACACTTGGACACTTATACTAGGTCCACGTGCAAGTTCCAATGGGATTCCGGAGCTCCGGCGGTCCTTTTCCAGCGAAACCTTAGGCGGTGGGGCCCGCGGGTCTACCCCTATAGCTTTGTTTGTACGAGGTTCAGACAACACGCTTATTTGTTGGTTTAGCTTTGTTTAGGTCAAATCTACATGTAAAACAAAGGTTGGGACCTTACAGCACATGCTAGCCCCCGGTATACCCGCAGCGGGACTGTTACCCCTACACGTCCAAAAATCTACTAAGTGTTATCGCACGCATGTGAAGACGGTCACACCGGGGATCTAGACAGTGCATCCATGGACCTTCCACCTCACTTGGACACAATACTAGGTCCACATGCACGTTCTAGTGGGATTCCGGAGCTCCGGTGGTCCTTTTCCAGCGAAACCCTAGGCGGTGGGGCCCGTGGGTCTACCCCTGTAGCTTTGTTTGTACGAGGTTCAGACAACACACTTTTTGTTGGTTTATATTGGTTTAGGTCATATATACATGGAAAACAAAGGTTGGGACCTTATAGCACATGCTAGCCCCTGGTATACCCGCAGCGGGACTGTTACCCCTACACGTCCAAAAAATCTACTAAGTGTTATCGCACGCATGTGAAGAAGGTCACACCGGGGATCTAGACATTCCATCCATGGACCTTCCACCACACTTGTACACATAAACTAGGTCCACAGGCAAGTTCCAGTGGGATTCCGGAGCTCTTGCGGTCCTTTTCCAGTGAAACCCTCGGCGGTGGGGCCCGCGGGTCTACCCCTGTAGTTTTCTTTGTACGAGGTTCAGACAACGCGCTTTTTTGTTTGTTTAGCTTTGTTTAGGTCATATCTACATGGAAAAGAAAGGTTGGGACCTTATAGCACATGCTAGCCCCCCGGTATACCCACAGCGGGACTGTTACCCTACACGTCTAGGAATCTACTAAGTTTTATGGCACGCATGGGAAGAAGGTCACACCTGGGATATAGACATTGCATCCAAGTACCTTCCTACACACTTGGACACATATACTAGGTCCACGTGTAAGTTCCAGTGGGATTCCAGAGCTCCGTCGGTCCTTTTCCAGCGAAACCCTAGGTAGTGGGGCCCGCGGGTCTACCCCTATAGCTTTCTTTCTACGAGGTTCAGACAACACGCAGTTTTGTTGGTTTGGCTTTGTTTAGGTCATATCTACATGGAAAACAAAGGCTGGGACCTCATAGCACATGCTAGCCTCCCGGTATACCCGCAGCGGGACTGTTACCCCTACACGTCCAAGAATCTACTAAGTGTTATCGCACGCATGTGAAGAAGGTCACACCGGGGATCTAGACATTGCATCCATGGACCTTCCACCACACTTGGACACAATACTAGGTCCACGTGCAAGTTCTAGTGGGATTCCGGAGCTCTTGCGCTTCTTTTCCAGTGAAACCCTCGGCGGTGGGGCCCGCGGGTCTACCCCTGTAGCTTTCTTTGTACGAGGTTCAGACAACGCGCTTTTTGTTTGTTTAGCTTTGTTTAGGTCATATATACATGGAAAACAAAGAGTGGGACCTTATAGCACATGCTAGCCCCCAGTATACCCACAGCGGGACTGTTACCACTACACGTCCAGGAATCTACTAAGTTTTATCGCACGCATGGGAAGAAGGTCACACCTGGGATATAGACATTGCATCCATATACCTTCCTACACACTTGGCCACATATACAAGGTCCACATGTAAGTTCTAGTGGGATTCCGGAGCTCCGTCGGTCCTTTTCTAGTGAAACCCTAGGAAGTGGGGCCCGCTGGTCTACCCCTATAGCTTTCTTTGTACGAGGTTCAGACAACACACAGTTTTGTTGGTTTAGCTTTGTTTAGGTCATATCTACATGGAAAACAAAGCCTGGGACCTCATAGCACATACTTGCCACCCGGTATACCCGCAGCAGGACTGTTACCCCTACACGTCCAAGAATCTACTAAGTGTTATCGCACGCATGTGAAGAAGGTCACACCGGGGATCTAGACATTCCATCCATGGACCTTCCACCACACTTGTACACATAAACTAGGTCCACAGGCAAGTTCCAGTGGGATTCCGGAGCTCTGCCGGTCCTTTTGTAGTGAAACCCTAGGCGGTGGGGACCGCGGGTCTACCCCTGTAGCTTTCTTTGTACGAGGTTCAAACAACACGCTTTCTTGTTGGTTTAGCTTTGTTTAGGTCATATCTACATGGACAACAAATATTGGGACCTTATAGCAAATGCTAGCCCCCGGTATACCCACAGCGGGACTGTTACCCCTACACGCCTAGGAATCTACTAAGTGTTATCGCACACATGGGAAGAAGGTCACACCGGGGATCTAGACATTGCATCCATGGACCTTCCACCACACTTGGACACATGTACTAGGTCTACGTGCAAGTTCCAGTGGGATTTCGGAGCTCCGGCGGTCCTTTTCCAGCGAAACCCTAGGAAGTGGGGCCAGCGGGTCTACCCCTATAGCTTTCTTTGTACGAGGTTCAGACAACGCACTTTTTTGTATGTTTTTCTTTGTTTAGGTCATATCTACATGGAAACCAAAGGTTGGGACCTTATAGCACATGTTAGCCCCCCGGTATACCCGCAGCGGGACTGTTACCTCTAGACGTGCAAAAATCTACTAAGTGTTATCGCACACATGTGAAGAAGGTCACACCGGGGATATAGACATTGCATCCATGGACCTTCCACCACACTTGGACACATATAGTAGGTCCATGTGCAAGTTCCAGTGGGATTCCGGAGCTCCGGCAGTCCTTTTTCAGCGAAACCCTCGGCGGTGGGGCCCACGGGTCTACCCCTCAAGCTTTCTTTGTACGAGGTTCAGACAACGCACTTTTTTGTTTTTTAGCTTTGTTTAGGTCATATCTACATGGAAAACAAAGGTTGGGACCTTATAGCAAATGCTAGCCCCTCGGTATACCCGCAACGGGACTGTTACCCCTACACCTCCAGGAATCTACTAAGTGTTATCGCACGCATGTGAAGAAGGTCACCCCAGGGATCTAGACATTGCATACCATGGACCTTCCACCACACTTGAACACATATACTAGGTCCACGTGCAAGTTACAGTGGGATTCCAGAGCTCCGGCGGTCCTTTTCTAGTGAAACCCTAGGCGGTGGGGCATGCGGGTCTACCCCTGTAGCTCTCTTTGTACGAGGTTCAGACAACATGTTTTTTTGTTGGTTTAGCTTTGTTTAGGTCATATGTACATGGAAAACAATGGTTGGGACCTTATAGCTCATGCCAGCCTCCCGGTATACCCGTAGTGGGACTGTTACCCCTACACATCCAAGAATCTACTAAGTGTTATCGCACGCATGTGAAGAAGGTCACAACGGGGATCTAGACATTGCATCCATGGACCTTCCACCACACTTGGACACATATACTAGGTCCACGTGCAAGTTCCAGTGGGATTCCGCAGCTCTGGCGGTCCTATTCCAGCGAAACCCTAGGAAGTGGGGCCCACGGGTCTACCCATATAGCTTTCTTTGTAAGAGGTTCAGACAACGCGCTTTTTTGTTGGTTTAGCTTTATTTAGGTCATATCTATATGGAAAACAAATGTTGGGACGTTATAGCACATGCTAGCCCCCGGTATACCCGCAGCGGAAATGTTACCCCTACATGTCTAAAAATCTACTAAGTGTTATCGCACGCATGTGAAGAAGGTCACACCGAGGATCTAGACATTACATCCATGAATCTTCCACCACACTTGGACACATAAACTAGGTCCACAGGCAAGTTCCAGTGGGATTCCGGAGCTCTGGCGGTCCTCATACAACGCACTTTTTGTATGTTTCGCTTTGTTTAGGTCATATCTACATGGAAAACAAAGGTTGGGACCTTATAGCACATGTTAGCCCCCGGTATACCCGCAGCGGGACTGTTACCTCTAGACGTCCAAAATCTACTAAGTGTTATCGCAGTCATGTGAAGAAGGTCACACCAGGGATCTAGATATTCCATCCATGGACCTTCCACCACACTTGGACACATATACTATGTCCACATGCAAGTTCCAGTGGGATTCCGGATCTCCGGTGGTCCTTTTCTAGTGAAAAACTAGGCGGTGGGGCCCACGGGTCTACCCCTGTACCTTTCTTTGTACGAGGTTCAGACAACGCGGTTTTTTGTTTGTTTAGCTTTGTTTAGGTCATATCTACATGGAAAACAATGTTTGGGACCTTATAGCACATGCTATCCCCCCGGTATACCCGCAACGGGACTGTTACCCCTACACGTCCAAAAATCTACTAAGTGTTATCGCACGCATGTGAAGAAGGTGACACCGGGGATCTAGACATTGCATCCATGGACCTTCCACTACACTTCGACACATATACTAGGTCCACGTGCAAGTTCCAGTGGGATTTTGGAGCTCCGGCGGTCCTTTTCTAGCGAAACAATAGGCCGTGGGGCCTGCGGGTCTACCCATGTAGCTTTCTTTGTACGAGGTTCAGACAATGCGCTTTTTTGTTGGTTTAGCTTGCTTTAGGTCATATCTACATGGAAAACAAAGGTTGGGACCTTATAGCACATGCTAGCCTCCCGGTATACCTGCAGCGGGACTATTACCCCTACACGTCCAGGAATCTACTAAGTGTTATCGCACGCATGTGAAGAAGGTCACACCGAGGATCTAGACATTGCATCCATGGACCTTCCACCACACTTGGACAACTATACTAGGTCCACGTGCAAGTTCCAGTGGGATTCCGGAGCTCCGACGGTCCTTTTCCAGCGAAACCCTAGGAACTGGGGCCCGCAAGTCTACCCCTATAGCTTTCTTTGTACGAGGTTCAGACAACGCGCTTTTTTGTTGGTTTAGCTCTGTTTAGGTCATATCTACATGGAAAAAAAGGTTGGGACCTTATATCACATGCTAGCTCCCCGGTATACGCGCGGCGGGACTGTTACCCCTACACGTCCAAAAATCTACTAAGTGTTATCGCACACATGTGAAGAAGGTCACACCGGGGATATAGACATTGCATCCATGGACCTTCCACCACACTTGGACACATATACTAGGTCCACGTGCAAGTTCCAGTGGGATTCCGGAGCTCCGGCAGTCCTTTTTCAGCGAAACCCTCGGCGGTGGGGCCCACGAGTCTACCCCTCTAGCTTTCTTTGTACGAGGTTGAGAAAACGCACTTTTTTGTTTGTTTAGCTTTTTTTAGGTCATATCTACATGGAAAACAAAGGTTGGGACCTTATAGCAAATGCTAGATCCTCGGTATACCCGCAACGGGACTGTTACCCCTACACGTCCAGGAATCTACTAAGTGTTATCGCACGCATGTGAAGAAGGTCACCCCAGGGATCTAGACATTGCATACCATGGACCTTCCACCACACTTGAACACATATACTAGGTCCACGTGCAAGTTACAGTGGGATTCCAGAGCTCCGGCGGTCCTTTTCTAGTGATACCCTAGGCGGTGGGGCATGCGGGTCTACCCCTGTAGCTCTCTTTGTACGAGGTTCAGACAACATGTTTTTTTGTTGGTTTAGCTTTGTTTAGGTCATATGTACATGGAAAACAACGGTTGGGACCTTATAGCACATGCCAGCCTCCCGGTATACCTGTAGCGGGACTGTTACCCCTACACGTCCAAGAATCTACTAAGTGTTATCGCACGCATGTGAAGAAGGTCACAACGGGGATCTAGATATTGTATCCATGGACCTTCCACCACACTTGGACACATATACTAGGTCCACGTGCAAGTTCCAGTGGGATTCCGTAGCTCTGGCGGTCCTATTCCAGCGAAACCCTAGGAAGTGGGGCCCGCGGGTCTACCCATATAGCTTTCTTTGTAAGAGGTTCAGACAACGCGCTTTTTTGTTGGTTTAGCTTTATTTAGGTCATATCTATATGGAATACAAATGTTGGGACGTTATAGCACATGCTAGCCCCTGGTATACCCGCAACGGAAATGTTACCCCTACATGTCTAAAAATCTACTAAGTGTTATCGCACGCATGTGAAGAAGGTCACACCGAGGATCTAGACATTACATCCATGGAACTTCCACCACACTTGGACACATATACTAGGTCCACGTGCAAGTTCCAATGGGATTCCGGAGCTCCGGCGGTCCTTTTCCAGTGAAACCCTCGGCGGTGGGGCCCGCGGGTCTACCCCTATAGCTTTGTTTGTACGAGGTTCAGACAACACGCTTATTTGTTGTATTTGCTTTGTTTAGGTCATATCTACATGTAAAAGAAAGGCTGGGACCTTATAGCACATGCTAGCCCCCGCTATACCCGCAGCGGGACTGTTACCCATATACGTCCAAAAATCTACTAAGTGTTATCGCACGCATGTGAAGAAGGTCACACCGGGGATCTAGACATTGCATACATGGACCTTCCACCACACTTGGACACAATACTAGGTCCACGTGCAAGTTCTAGTGGGATTCCGGAGCTCCAGTGGTCCTTTTCCAGCGAAACCCTAGGCGGTGAGGCCCGTGGGTTTACCCCTGTAGCTTTGTTTGTACGAGGTTCAGACAACACGCTTTTTGTTGGTCTAGATTGGTTTAGGTCATATATACATGGAAAACAAAGGTTGGGACCTTATAGCACATGCTAGCCCCCGGTACACCCGCAGCGGGACTGGTACCCCTACACGTCCGAAAATCTACTAAGTGTTATCGCACGCATGTGAATAAGGTCAGACTGAGGATCTAGACATTGCATCCATGGACCTTCCACCACACTTGGACACATATACTAGGTCCACGTGCAAGTTCCAGTGGGATTCCGGAGCTCCGGCGGTCCTTTTCCAAAGAAACCCTAGGCGGTGGGGCCCGCGGGTCTACCCCTGTAGCTTTGTTTGTACCAGTTTCAGACAACACGCCTATTTGATGGTTTAGCTTATTTAGGTCATATCTACATGGAAAACAAAGGTTGGGACCTTATAGCACATGCTAGCCCCCGGTATACCCGCAGCGGGACTGTTTCCCCTACACGTCCAAAAATCTACTAAGTGTTATCGCACGCATGTGAAGAAGGTCACACCAGGGATCTAGACATTGCATCCATGGACCTTCCACCACACTTGGACACATATACTAGGTCCACGTGCAAGTTCAAGTGGGATTCCGGAGCTCCAGCGGTCCTTTTCCAGCGAAACCCTAGGCGGTGGGGCCGCGGATCTACCCCTTTAGCTTTGTTTGTACAAGGTTCAGACAACACGATGTTTTGTTGGTTTAGATTGGTTTAGGTCATATGTACATGGAAAACAAAGGTTGGGACCTTATAGCACATGCTAGCCCCTGGTATACCCGCAGCGGGACTGTTACCCCTACACGTCCAAAAATCTACTAAGTGTTATCGCACGCATGTGAATAAGGTCACACCGAGGATCTAGACATTGCATCCATGGACCTTCCACCACACTTGGACACATATACTAGGTCCACGTGCAAGTTCTAGTGGGATTCCGGAGCTCCGGCGGTCCTTTTCCAGCGAAACCCTAGGCGGTGGGGCCCGCGGGTCTACCCCTGTAGCTTTGTTTGTACGAGGTCCAGACAACACGCTTTTTTGTTGGTTTAGCTTTGTTTACGTCATATCTACATGGAAAACAATGTTTGGGACCTTATAGCACATGCTAGCCCCCAGTATACCAGCAGCGAGACCGTTACCCCTACACGTCCAAAAATCTACTATGTGTTATCGCGCATGTGAAGAAGGTCACACTGGGGATCTAGACATTGCATCCATGGACCTTCCACCACACTTGGACACATATACTAGGTCCACGTGCAAGTTCCAGTGGGATTCCGGAGCTCCGGCGGTCCTTTTCCAGCGAAACCTTAGGCGGTGGGGCCCGTGGGTCTACCCTTGTAGCTTTCTTTGTACGAGGTTCAGACAACACACATTTTTGGATTTTAGATTTTTTTAGGTCATATCTACATGGAAAACAAAGGTTGGGACCTTACAGCACATGCTAGCCGTCGGTATACCCGCAGCGGGACTACAACCCCTACACGTCCAAAAATCTAGTAAGTGTTATGGCACGCATGTGAAGAAGGTCACACCAGGGATCTAGACATTGCATCCATGGAACTTCCACCACACTTGGACACATATACTACGTCCACGTGCAAGTTCCAGTGGGATTCCGGAGCTCCGGCGGTCCTTTTCTAGTGAAACCCTAGGCTGTGAGGCACGCGGGTCTACCCCTGTAGCTTTCTTTGTACGAGGTCCAAACAACGCGCTTTTTTGTTATTTTAGCTTTGTTTAGGTCATATCTACATGGAAAACAAAGGTTGGGACCTTATAGCACATGCTAGCCCCCCGGTATACCCGCGGCGGGACTGTTACCCCTAGACGTCCAAAAATCTACTAAGTGTTATCACACGCATGTGAAGAAGGTCACACCAGGGATCTAGACATTCCATCCATGGACCTTCCACCACACTTGGGCAAATATACTAGGTCCACGTGCAAGTTCCAGTGGGATTCTGGAGCTCCGGCGGTCCTTTTCTAGCGAAAACCTAGGCGGTGGGGCCTGCGGGTCTTACCCTGTAGCTTTCTTTGTACGAGGTTCAGACAACACGCTTTTTTGTTGGTTTAGCTTTGTTTAGGTCATATGTACATGGAAAACAAAGGTTGGGACCTTATAGCACATGCTAGCCCCTGGTATACCCGCAGCGGGACTGTTACCCCTACACGTCCAAAAATCTACTAAGTGTTATCGCACGCATGTGAATAAGGTCACACCGAGGATCTAGACATTGCATCCATGGACCTTCCACCACACTTGGACACATATATTAGGTCCACCTGCAAGTTCAAGTGGGATTCCGGAGCTCCGGTGGTCTTTTTCCAGGGAAACCCCAGGCGGTGGGGCCCGCGGGTCAACCCCTGTAGCTTTCTTTGTACGAGGTTCAGACAACGCGCTTTTTTGTTGGTTTAGCTTTGTTTAGGTCATATCGACATGGAAAGCAAAGGTTGGGACCTTATAGCACATGCTAGCCCCCCGGTATACCCGCGGCGGGACTGTTACCCCTAGACGTCCAGGAATCTACTAAGTGTTATCACACGCATGTGAAGAAGGTCACACGAGGGATCTAGACATTCCATCCATGGACCTTCCACCACACTTGGACAAATATACTAGGTCCACGTGCAAGTTCCAGTGGGATTCCGGAGCTCCGGCGGTCCTTTTCCAGCGAAACCCCAGGCGGTAGGGCCCGCGGGTCTATCCCTGTAGCTTTCTTTGTACGAGGTTCAGACAACGCGCTTTTTTGTTGGTTTAGCTTTGTTTAGGTCATATCGACATGGAAAACAAAGGTTGGGACCTTATAGCACATGCTAGCCCCCCGGTATACCCGCGGCGGGACTGTTACCCCTACACGTCCAAAAATCTACTAAGTGTTATCGCACGCATGTGAAGAAGGTCACACCAGGGATCTAGACATTCCATCCATGGACCTCCCACCACACTTGGACAAATATACTAGGTCCACGTGCAAGTTCCAGTGGGATTCCGGAGCTCTTGCGGTCCTTTTCCAGTGAAACCCTCGGCGGTGGGGCCCGCGGGTCTACCCCTGTAGTTTTCTTTGTACGAGGTTCAGACAACGCGCTTTTTTGTTTGTTTAGCTTTGTTTAGGTCATATCTACATGGAAAACAAAGGTTGGGACCTTATATCACATGCTAGCCCCCCGGTATACCCATAGCGGGACTGTTACCCCTACACGTCCAAAAATCTACTAAGTTTTATCGCACGCATGGGAAGAAGGTCACACCTAGGATATAGACATTGCATCCATGTACCTTCCTACACACTTGGACACATATACTAGGTCCACGCGTAAGTTCTAGTGGGATTCTGGAGCTCCGTCGGTCCTTTTCCAGCGAAACCCTAGGAAGTGGGGCCCGCGGGTCTACCCCTATAGCTTTCTTTCTACGAGGTTCAGACAACACGCAGTTTTGTTGGTTTAGCTTTGTTTAGGTCATATCTACATGGAAAATAAAGGCTGGGACCTCATAGCACATGCTAGCCTCTCGGTATACCCGCAGCGGGACTGTTACGCCTACACGTCCAAGAATCTACTAAGTGTTATCGCACGCATGTGAAGAAGGTCACACCGGGGATCTGGACATTGCATCCATGGACCTTCCACCACACTTGGACACAATACTAGGTCCACGTGCAAGTTCTAGTGGGATTCCAGAGCTCTGGTGGTCCTTTTCCAGCGAAACCCTAGGCGATGGGGCCCGTGGGTCTACCCCTGTAGCTTTGTTTGTACGAGGTTCAGACAACACTCTTTTTGTTGGTTTAGATTGGTTTAGGTCATATATACATGGACAACAAAGGTTGGGACCTTATATCACATGCTAGCCCCCCGGTATACCCATAGCGGGACTGTTACCCCTACACGTCCAAAAATCTACTAAGTTTTATCGCACGCATGTGAAGAAGGTCACACCCGAGATGTAGACATTCCATCCATGTACCTTCCACCACACTTGGACACATATACTAGGTCCACGTGTAAGTTCTAGTGGGATTCTGGAGCTCCGTCGGTCCTTTTCCAGCGAAACCCTCGGCGGTGGGGCCCGCGGGTCTACCCCTGTAGCTTTCTTTGTACGAGGTTCAGACAACGCGCTTTTTTGTTTGTTTAGCTTTGTTTAGGTCATACCTACATGGAAAACAAAGAGTGGGACCTGATAGCACATGCTAGCCCCCCGGTATACCCGCAGCAGGACTATAACTCCTACAGGTCCAGGAATCTACAAAGTTTTATCTCACGCATGGGAAGAAGGTCACACCTGGGATATAGACATTGCATCCATGTACCTTCCTACACACTTGGACACATATACTAGGTCCACGTGGAAGTTCTAGTGGGATTCCGGAGCTCCGTCGGTCCTTTTCCAGCGAAACCCTAGGAAGTGGGGCCCGCGGGTCTACCCCTATAGCTTTCTTTGTACGAGGTTCAGAAAACACCAGTTTTATTGGTTTAGCTTTGTTTAGGTCATATCTACATGGAAAACAAAGGCTGGGACCTCATAGCACATGCTAGCCTCCCGGTATACCCGCAGCGGGACTGTTACCCCTAGACGTCCAAAAATCTACTAAGTGTTATCACACGCATGTGAAGAAGGTTACACCGCGGATCTAGACATTCCATCCATGGACCTTCCACCACACTTGGATACATAAACTAGGTCCACAGGCAAGTTCCAGTGGGATTCCGGAGCTCCGGCGGTCCTTTTATAGTGAAACCCTTGGCGGTGGGGGCCGCGGATCTACCCCTGTAGCTTTCTTTGTACGAGGTTCAGACAACGCGCTTTTTTGTTGGTTTAGCTTTGGTTAGGTCATATCTACATGGAAAACAAATGTTGGGACCTTATAGCAAATGCTAGCCCCCCGGTATGCCCACAGCGGGACTGTTACCCCTACACGCCTAGGAATCTACTAAGTGTTATCGCACACATGGGAAGAAGGTCACACCGGGGATCTAGACATTGCATCCATGGACCTTCCACCACACTTGGAAACATATAATAGGTCTACGTGCAAGTTCTAGTGGGATTTCGGAGCTCCAGCGGTCCTTTTCCAGCGAAACCCTAGGAAGTGGGGCCAGCGGGTCTACCCCTATAGCTTTCTTTGTACGAGGTTCAGACAACGCACTTTTTTGTATGTTTAGCTTTGTTTAGGTCATATCTACATGGAAAACAAAGGCTGGGACCTCATAGCACATGCTAGCCTCCCGGTATACCCGCAGCGGGACTGTTACCCCTAGACGTCCAAAAATCTACTAAGTGTTATCGCACTCATGTGAAGAAGGTCACACCGGGGATCTAGACATTCCATCCATGGACCTTCCACCACACTTGGACACATATACTATGTCCACATGCAAGTTCCAGTGGGATTCCGGAGCTCCGGCGGTCCTTTTATAGTGAAACCGTTGGCGGTGGGCGCCGCGGATCTACCCCTGTAGCTTTCTTTGTACGAGGTTCAGACAACGCGCTTTTTTGTTGGTTTAGCTTTGGTTAGGTCATATCTACATGGAAAACAAATGTTGGGACCTTATAGCAAATGCTAGCCCCCCGGTATGCCCACAGCGGGACTGTTACCCCTACACGCCTAGGAATCTACTACGTGTTATCGCACACATGGGAAGAAGGTCACACCGGGGATCTAGACATTGCATCCATGGACCTTCCACCACACTTGGAAACATATACTAGGTCTACGTGCAAGTTCTAGTGGGATTTCGGAGCTCGAGCGGTCCTTTTCCAGCGAAACCCTAGGAAGTGGGGCCAGCGGGTCTACCCCTATAGCTTTCTTTGTACGAGGTTCAGACAACGCACTTTTTTGTATGTTTTGCTTTGCTTAGGTCATATCTACATGGAAAACAAAGGTTGGGACCTTATAGCACATGTTAGGCCCCCTGGTATACCCGCAGCGGGAATGTTACCTCTAGACGTGCAAAAATCTACTAAGTGTTATCGCACTCATGTGAAGAAGGTCACACCGGGGATCTAGATATTCCATCCATGGACCTTCCACCACACTTGGACACATATACTATGTCCACATGCAAGTTCCAGTGGGATTCTGGAGCTCCGGTGGTCCTTTTCCAGTGAAAAACAAGGCGGTGGGGCCCACGGGTCTACCCCTGTAGCTTTCTTTGTACGAGGTTCAGACAACGCGGTTTTTATGTTTGTTTAGCTTTGTTTAGGTCATATCTACATGGAAAACAATGTTTGCGACCTTATAGCACATGCTATCCCCCCGGTATACCCGCAGCGGGACTGTTACCCCTACACGTCCAAAAATCTACTAAGTGTTATCGCACGCATGTGAAGAAGGTCACACCGGGGATCTAGACATTGCATCCATGGACCTTCCACAACACTTGGACACATATACTAGGTCCACGTGCAAGTTCCAGTGGGATTCTGGAGCTCCGGCGGTCCTTTTCCAGCGAAACAATATGCGGTGGGGCCTGCGGGTCTACCCATGTAGCTTTCTTTGTACGAGGTTCAGACAACGCGCTTTTTTGTTGGTTTAGCTTGGTTTAGGTCATATCTACATGGAAAACAAAGGTTAGGACCTTATAGCAAATGCTAGCCTCCCGGTATACCCGTAGCGGGACTGTTACCCCTACACGTCCAGGAATCTACTAAGTGTTATCGCACGCATGTGAAGAAGGTCACACCGAGGATCTAGACATTGCATCCATGGACCTTCCACCACACTTGGACAACTATACTAGGTCCACGTGTAAGTTCCACTGGGATTCCGGAGCTCCGTCAGTCCTTTTCCAGCGAAACCCTAGGAAGTGGGGCCCGCGGGTCTACCCCTATAGCTTTCTTTGTACGAGGTTCAGACAGCGCGCTTTTTTGTTGGTTTAGCTTTGTTTAGGTCATATCTACATGGAAAACAAAGGTTGGAACCTTATAACACATGCTAGCCCCTCGGTATACCCGCAGCAGGATTGTTACCCCTACACGTCCAAAAATATACTAAGTGTTATCGCGCATGTGAATAAGGTTACACCGGGGATCTAGTAATTGCATCCACGGACCTTCCACCACACTTGCACATATATACTAGGTCCACGTGCAAGTTCCAGTGGGATTCCGGAGCTCCGGCGGTCCTTTTCGAGTGAAACCCTAGGCGGTGGGGCCCGCGGGTCTACCCCTGTAGCTTTGTTTGTACGAGGTTCAGACAACATGCAGTTTTGTTGGTTTAGCTTTGTTTAGGTCATATCTAAATGGAAAACAAAGGTTGGGACCTCATAGCACATGCTAGCCTCCCGGTATACCCTTTGGGTAACGTTACCCCTACACTTCCAAGAATCTACTAAGTGTTATCGCACGCATGTGAAGAAGGTCACACCGGGGATCTAGACATTCCATCCATGGACCTTCCACCACACTTGGACACATAAACTAGAGCCACAGGCAAGTTCCAGTATGATTCCGGAGTTCCGGCGGTCCTTTTGTAGTGAAACCCTAGGCGGTGGGGCCCGCGGGTCTACCCCTGTAGCTTTCTTTGTACGAGGTTCAAACAATGCTTGCTTGTTGGTTTAGCTTTGTTTAGGTCATCTCTACATGTAAAACAAAGTTTGGGACCTTATAGCAAATGCTAGCCCCCCGGTATACCCGCAGCGGAACGGTTACCCCTACACGCCCAGGAATCTACTAAGTGTTATCGCACACATGGGAAGAAGGTCACACTGGGGATCTAGACATTGCATCCATGGACCTTCCACCACACTTGGACACATATACTAGGTCTACGTGCAAGTTTTAGGGGGCTCCGACGGTCCTTTTCCAGCGAAACCCTAGGAAGTGGGGCCCGCGGGTCTACCCCTATAGTTTTCTTTGTACGAGGTTCAGACAACGCACTTTTTTGTATGTTTTGCTTTGTTTAGCTCATATCTACATGGAAAACAATGGTTGGGTCCTTTTAGCACATGTTAGCCCCCCAGTATACCCGCAGCGGGACTGTTACCCCTACACGTCCAAAAATCTAGTAATTGTTATCGCACGCATGTGAAGCAGGTCACACCGGGGATCTAGAAATTCCATCCATGGTCCTTCCACCACACTTGGACACATATACTACGTCCACGTGTAAGTTCTAGTGGGATTCCGGAGCTCCAGCGGTCCTTTTCCAGCGAAACCCTAGGAAGTGGGGCCCTCAGGTCTACACCTATAGCTTTTTTTGTACGAGGTTTAGACAACGCGCTTTTTTGTTGGTTTAGCTTTGTTTAGGTCATATCTACATGGAAAACAAAGGTTGGGACCTTATATCACATGCTAGCCCCCGGTATACCTTCGGCGGGACTTGTTGGAGATATGCGCAAGAGGCAATAATAAAAGTGATTATTATTATATCTTTGTGTTTATGATGAATGTTTACATCACATGCTATAATTGTATTATTAGGAAACACTAATACTTGTGTGTTTTGTAAACATAAGAGAGTCCCTAGTAAGCCTCTTGTTAAACTAGCTTGTTGATTAATTGATGATCATGGTTTCCTGATCATGGACATTAGGATGTGATTAATAACTAGGTTATATCATTAGGAAAATGATGTGATGGACACACACCCATAGTAAGCGTAGCATAAGATCAAGTCATTAAGTTCGTATTGCTGTAAGCTTTCAAATACATAGTAACCTATTCCTTCGACCATGAGGTTATGTTAATCACCATCACCGGATGGATACTTTGATGACATCAAACGCCGCTTCGTAACTGGGTGGTTATAAAAGTGTCATTGGGTATTCTGAAAGTATGTGTTGAAGCGCATGAACCAAGATTGGGATTTGTCCATCCATATGACGGATAGATATGCTCTGGGCCCTCTCGGTGGAATGTCATCTAGTTAGCTTGCAAGCATGTGACTAGGTCACAAGGGATGACATATCACGGAACGAGTAAAGAGTACTTATCAGTAATGAGGTAGAACTAGGTATGGAGATACCGACGATCAAACCTCGGATAAGTATAGTATCGCGAGACAAAGGGAATTAGTTTCGTATGTAAGTGGTTCAATCGATCGCAAAGTCATCGTTGAGTATGTGGGAGCCATTATGGATCTCCAGGTCCCGCTGATGGTTATTGATAGGAGATGTGTCTCTATCATGTCTACATATTCACGAACCGTAGGGTGACACACTTAAGGTTCGAAGTTGTTTTAAGTAGATATGGAATGTGCGTTGGAGACCGAATGTTGTTCGGAGTCCCGGATTGGAATCGGGACAGCACGAGGAGATCCGGAATGCTCCGGAGAATAAGATTCATATATAGGGGATCATTTTCTGAGTTAGGAAATGTTCCGGAGTTTTTGTATGAGGATTCTAGAAGGTTTCGGAATGTTCTGGAAGGTTCTAGAAGATATCTTGGAGTTTGCTTGAAAATCAAGATAGGGATCAAGGAGTCCTGGTGGGTCAAGACTAGGAGTCGTGGGCAAGGAGGACTCCTCCCCCCACCTCCCAATCCGCCGGCCTAGAGAGGAGGGGAGTCCTACAAGGACTCCCCCTCCCCAGGCGCCCTCCCTTCTTTAAATAGAGGGGCAGGGCGCCCCCTCCTCTCTTTCTCCCATAACTCCAATCTGTGCCGCCTCTCTCCTCCACCTTTCTTCTACACAGGCATAGGCGAAGCCCTGCAGAATTCTCTACTCCACCACCACCACCACGCCGTCGTGCTGCTGGGATTCCGTGGAGAAGATCTACTACCTCCGCTGCTCGCTGGAACGGGGAGAGGAAGGTCTGCTTCGACTCCGCACGTGTGACCGACTGCGGAAGCGCTGTCGAATTGCGGCGCCGGAAGGATCGTCCACTTGACCGATTGCGGAAGCGTTGCTAGAACGCGACGCCGGAAGGATCGTCCACACGATCTTGAGATCGGCAAGTGATCGACTACATCAACCACGAGATCTAATCTCGTTAACGCTTTCGGATCTACGAGGGTTAGTTCCTATCTATCTCGTTGCTCATGTCTAATATATTAGATCTTGGCTTTTATCTAGATTAGATCTAGGTTTTGTTCGTTCTTGCGGTAGAAATTTTTTGTTTTCCATGCTACGAACCCTTCAGTGGTATCAGAGCCGTATCTATGCGTAGATTTGTTGCACGAGTAGAACACAATCTTTTTGTGGGCGTTGATGCTTTTGTTGTCGGTGACTTAGCGTGTACTTTGCATCTTGCGGCATGGTGGGATGAAGCAGCTCGGGCTAACATTACATGTCATCGCAGATGAGACTTGCTCCACGCTTGACGTGCAACTTTCTTTGCACAAGTGGCTTTGCGGGTGTCTGTCTCTCCTACCATAGTTAAGATTCAATTTACAATGAGCATCTTGACAACACTTGTATCAACGTTGTGGTCCTTGTTCGTAGGTAAGATCGGTCTTATGCGAAAGCCCCAAACCACGTAAAACATGCAAAGAAAATTAGAGGCGTCTAACTTGTTTTTGCAGGGGTTTTGTGATGTGATATGGCCATCATGTGATTGTGATTGTATTTGATGTATGCAATGATCCTTGTTGTAATATGGCAACCGGCAGGAGCCTAATGGTTGTCTTTAATTCTGTTAAGACCTGCGTGTCTATTCATCTTGTAATAGCTTTACTCCAAGTAGTTGTAATAGTTGCTGGTGATGATGGAGAACCATGAAGCGGCGCCACTGACCTTGACGCAATGCTGGTGATGATGGAGATCATGTTCGTGCTTTGGAGATGGAGATCAAAGGCGCAAGAAGAAAAGGCCATATCATATCACACTAATTATGAATTGCCTGTGATGTTAATCCTTTATGCATCTTGTATTGCTTAGATCGCGACGGTAGCATTATAAGATGATCCCTCTCACTAAATATCAAGTAATAAAGTGTTCACCCTTAGTTGGCACCGTTGCTAAGACTCGTCGTTTCGAAGCATCTCGTGATGATCGGATGTGATAGATTCTAAGTGTGCATACAACGGGTGCAAGCCAGATTTGCACATGCGGAAACTAAGGTTATCTTGATGAGCCTAGCATGTACAGACATGGTCTCGGAACACGGAATATCGAAAGGTAGAGCATGAGTCATATAATTGATATGATGAACATGTAGATGGTTCGCCGATGAAACTACATCTTCTCTCGTGAAGATCGGACTTGGTGTAGTGGACTTGGTTCGTGTAATCACTAAGACAATGTGAGGGATGTTGTTTTGAGTGGGAGTTCACCTAGTTAGTTTACGAATTAAATTTGAACTCAATTTGTCATAAACTTAGTCTAAACTACTTGCAAATTGTTGTAGATTATGGCGACCCCCTCCATCAATTTCATTGCGTTCCTAGAGAAAGAAAAGCTTAAAAACAATGGAAGCAATTTCACGGACTGGTTCCGTGGACTGAAGATCATCCTCAGGGCTGGTCAGTTGACCTATGTGCTCGATGCACCGCTAGGTGACCCACCTGCAGATAATGCCACCGATGACAAAAAGAATGTTTTCGCCACTCGGAAGAATCATTACTCCACAGTTCAGGGTGCCATCCTGTACGGTTTAGAAGCGGAGCTCCAACAGCGTTTTGAGCACCACGACCCGTTCGAGATCATTAAGGAGCTCAGGCTAATTTTTGAGACTCGCGCGGCCATGGAGAGCTATGAGGCCTCCGAAAAGTTCTTTAACTGTAAGATGGAAGAGGGAAGCTCCGTTAGCGAGCACGTGCTCACCATGTCTGGGTACGCTAAGAAGCTCCAAGAGTTGGGAATATCGATTCCTAATGAATTGGGGATTCACCGTCTCCTTCAATCACTGCCACCAAGTTACAAGAACTTTGTGATGAACTACAACATGCACTGCATGAACAAGACGTTGCCTGAACTGTCGTCCATGCTGAAAACTGCTGAAGTGGAGATCAAGAAGGAGCAACAAGTGTTGATGGTCAATAAGACCACGAATTTCAAGAAATGGGGCAAGCCTAAGAACAAGGGAAACTTCAAGAAGGACGGCAAGAAAGCTGCCGCACCTGCTAAGAAGCCCAAGGCTGGTCCCAAACCTGAAACTGAGTGCTTCTACTGCAAGGGAGCTGGTCACTGGAAGCGTAACTGCCCCAAGTACCTGGCAGATCTGAAGAACGACAACATCAAGAAGAAAGGTATATTTGATATATGTGTTATAGATGTGTATCTTACTAGTAATCGTAGTAGTGCCTGGATATTTGATACTGGTTCGGTTGCTCATATTTGTAACTCGAAACAGGAGCTGCGGAATAAACGAAGACTGGCAAGAGACGTGGTGACGATGCGCGTTGGAAATGGCTCCAAGGTTGATGTGATCGCCGTCGGCACGCTCCCTCTACATCTACCTTCGGGATTAGTTTTAAATTTAAATAATTGTTATTTGGTGCCTGTGTTAAGCATGAACATTATATCTGGATCCTGTTTATTGCGAGACGGTTACTCTTTTAAGTCCGAGAATAAAGGTTGTTCGATTTATATGAGTAATATCTTTTATGGTAATGCACCTGAGATGAATGGTTTATTCTTACTGAATATCGATAGTAGTGATACACATGTTCACAACATAGATGCTAAACGAATAAAATTGAATGATAATTCTACATACATGTGGCACTGTCGTCTTGGTCACATTGGAGTGAAGCGTATGAAGAAACTCCATTCTGATGGACTTCTTGAATCACTTGATTTTGAATCACTTGAAAGATGCGAAGCATGTCTAATGGGAAAAATGACTAAGACTCCATTCTCTGGTACAATGGAGCGAGCTACAGACTTATTGGAAATAATACATACCGATGTGTGCGGTCCAATGAGTATAGCATACCCTTGTGGATATTGTTATGTTCTCACTTTCACGGATGACTTGAGTAGATATGGGTATGTCTACTTTATGAAACATAAGTCCGAAACTTTTGAGAAGTTTAAGGAATTTCAAAGTGAAGTGGAAAATCATCGTAACAAGAAGATTAAATTTCTGCATTCTGATCGCGGAGGTGAATATCTGAGTTATGAGTTTAGCATGCATTTAAAGAAATGTGGAATACTTTCGCAGTTGACACCGCCGGGAACACCACAACGTAATGGTGTGTCCGAACATCATAATTGAACTCTCTTAGATATGGTTCGGTCTATGATGTCTCTTACAGATTTACCGTTATCATTTTGGGGCTATGCATTAGAGACAGCCGCATTCACTTTAAATAGGGCACCATCTAAATCCGTTGAAATGACACCATACGAATTGTGGTTTGGTAA
This sequence comes from Avena eriantha, assembly GCA_910589775.1. Taxonomy (NCBI): domain Eukaryota; kingdom Viridiplantae; phylum Streptophyta; class Magnoliopsida; order Poales; family Poaceae; genus Avena; species Avena eriantha. The sequence goes on from CAJUXJ010001048.1 coordinate 20,695, forward strand.
GAAACCTAAGTTGTCGTTCCTTAAAGTTTGGGGTTGCGAAGCATATGTAAAGAAGTTACAACCTGATAAGCTAGAACCCAAAGCGGAGAAATGCGTCTTCATATGATACCCTAAAGAAACAATTGGGTATACCTTCTATCATAGATTTGAAGGCAAAGTTTTCGTTGCAAAGAATGGATCCTTTCTTGAGAAGGAGTTTCTCTCGAAGGAGGTGACTGGAAGGAAAGTAGAACTCGATGAGGTTACTGAACCTTCTCTCGGATTTGAGAGTAGCGCAACACCAGAAGATGTTTTGGTGCCGCCTGCACCAATTGGAGAGGAAGCTAATGATAATGATCATGAAACTTCAAACGAAGTTACTGCTGAACCTCGCAGATCAACGAGGGTTCGTACCACTCCTGATTGGTATGACTCCTCCTTGAACGTCATGTTGGTGGACAACGCTGATGACCCTGCGACGTATGAAGAAGCTATGGTGAGCCCAGATTCCGACAAATGGCTAGAAGCCATGAAATCCGAAATGGGATCCATGTACGAAAACCAAGTGTGGACTTTGGTGGACTTACCAGATGGCCATAAGGCTGTCGAGAACAAATGGATTTTCAAGAGAAAAACAGATGTTGATGGTAATGTTACCGTCTATAAAGCTTGACTTGTAGCGAAAGGGTTCCGACAAATTCAAGGAGTTGACTATGATGAGACATTCTCACCAGTAGCGAAGCTAAAGTGTGTGAGGATTTTGTTAGCAATTGCTGCACATTTCGATTATGAGATTTGGCAGATGGATGTCAAAACGGCGTTCCTTAATGGTGACATTGAGGAAGAGTTGTATATGGTACAACCCAAGGGTTTTGTCGATCCTAAAGATGCTGACAAGGTATGCAAGCTTCAGCGCTCCATTTATGGACTGAAGCAAGCATCCCGGAGTTGGAATCAACGTTTTGATAAAGTAATCAAAAACTTTGGATTTAGACAAACTTATGGAGAATCTTGTATTTACAAGAAAGTGAGTGGGAGCTCTGTAGCATTCCTAGTACTATATGTAGATGACATATTGTTTATTGGGAATGATATAGAACTTCTTAATAGCGCAAAACCTATTTGAATAATAGTTTTTCAATGAAGGATCTTGGCGAAGCGGCATATATTCTAGGTATCAAGATTTATAGAGATAGATCAAGACGCCTAATAGCGCTTTCACAAAGTACATACTTGGACAAAGTTCTAAAGAAGTTTAGAATGGAAGATAGCAAGAAAGGGTTCGTGCCCATGTTGTCAGGTAAGACCTTGAGTAAGACTCAAAGTCTAGCTACGGCAGAAGATAGAGAGAAAATGAATAATATTCCCTATGCCTCAGCCATAGGTTCTATCATGTATGCCATGCTGTGTACAAGACCGGATATAGCACATGCTGTTAGTTTGACTAGCAGATATCAAAGTGATCCTGGAATGGAGCACTGGACAGTGGTCAAAAATATCCTAAAGTACCTAAATAGGACTAAGGATATGGTTCTTTCTTATGGAGGTGATGAACAGCTTGTTGTAAATGGTTACACCGATGCTAGTTGGAACACTGATCCAGATGACTAGAATTCACAATCGGGATACGTATTTATTTTGAATGGTGCTGCAGTGAGCTGGAGGAGTGCGAAGCAAAGCGTTGTGGCGAAATCTTCAACTGAATCGGAATACATAGCTGCTTCGGAGGCTGCACAAGAAGCCGTTTGGATGAAGGAATTCATTACTGAACTCGGCGTGGTTCCCAGTGCGTTGGACCCGATGGCCATCTACTGTGACAACACAGGTGCCGTAGCTAATGCGCAGGAGCCAAGGTCACATAGCAAGCTGAAGCACATCAAGCTACGTTTCCACGCTATTCGCGAGTATGTCCGAGATGGTGACATAAAGATTTGCAAAGTACACATTGATCTGAATGTGGCAGATCCGTTGACTAAACCTCTCCCTAGGGCAAAGCATGACCAACACCAAAACGCCATGGGTGTTAGGTATATTACTATGTAATCTAGATTATTGACTCTAGTGCAAGTGGGAGACTGTTGGAGATATGCCCAAGAGGCAATAATTAAAGTGATTATTATTATATCTTTGTGTTTATGATGAATGTTTACATCACATGCTATAATTGTATTATTAGGAAACACTAATGCTTGTGTGTTTTGTAAACATAAGAGAGTCCCTAGTAAGCCTCTTGTTAAACTAGCTTGTTGATTAATTGATGATCATGGTTTCCTGATCATGGACATTAGGATGTGATTAATAACAAGGTTATATCATTAGGAGAATTATGTGATGGACACACACCCATAGTAAGCGTAGCATAAGATCAAGTCATTAAGTTCGTATTGCTGTAAGCTTTCAAATACATAGTAACCTATTCCTTCGACCATGAGGTTATATTAATCACCATCACCGGATGGATACTTTGATGACATCAAACGCCGCTTCGTAACTGGGTTGTTATAAAAGTGTCATTGGGTATTCTGAAAGTATGTGTTGAAGCGCATGAACCAAGATTGGGATTTGTCCATCCATATGACGGATAGATATGCTCTGGGCCCTCTCGGTGGAATGTCATCTAGTTAGCTTGCAAGCATGTGACTGGGTCACAAGGGATGACATATCACGGAACGAGTAAAGAGTACTTATCAGTAACGAGGTAGAACTAGGTATGGAGATACCGACGATCAAACCTCGGATAAGTATAGTATCGCGAGACAAAGGGAATTAGTTTCGTATGTAAGTGGTTCAATCGATCGCAAAGTCATCGTTGAGTATGTGGGAGCCATTATGGATCTCCAGGTCCCGCTGATGGTTATTGATAGGAGATGTGTCTCTATCATGTCTACATATTCACGAACCGTAGGGTGACACACTTAAGGTTCGAAGTTGTTTTAAGTAGATATGGAATGTGTGTTGGAGACCGAATGTTGTTCGGAGTCTCGGATTGGATTCGGGACAGCACGAGGAGATCCGGAATGGTCCAGAGAATAAGATTCATATATAGGGGATCATTTTCTGAGTTAGGAAATGTTCCGGAGTGTTTGTATGAGGATTCTAGAAGGTTTCGGAATGTTCTGGAAGGTTCTAGAAGATATCTTGGAGTTTGCTTGAAAATCAAGATAGGGATCAAGGAGTCCTTATGGGTCAAGACTAGGAGTCGTGGGGGAGGAGGACTCCTCCCCCCACCTCCCAATCCGCCGGCCTAGAGAGGAGGGGAGTCCTACAAGGACTCACCCTCCCATGGCGCCCTCCCTTCTTTAAATAGAGGGGCAAGGGCGCCCCCTCCTCTCTTGCTCACATAACTCCAATCTCTGCCGCCTCTCTCCTCCACCTTTCTTCTGCACAGGCATAGGCGAAGCCCTGTAGAATTCTCTACTCCACCACCACCACCACGCCGTCGTGCTGCTGGGATTCCGTGGAGAAGATCTACTACCTCCGCTGCTCGCTGGAACGGGGAGAGGAAGGTCTGCTTCGACTCCGCACGTGTGACCGACTGCGGAAGCGCTGCCGAATTGCGGCGCCGGAAGGATCATCCACTTGACCGACTGCGGAAGCGCTGCTGGAACGCGACGCCGGAAGGATCGTCCACACGATCTTGAGATCGGCAAGTGATCGACTACATAAACCACGAGATCTAATCTCGTTAACGCTTTTGGATCTACGAGGGTTAGTTCCTATCTATCTCGTTGCTCATGTCTAATAGATTAGATCTTTGCTTTTATCTAGATTAGATCTAGGTTTTGTTCGTTCTTGCGGTAGAATTTTTTTTGTTTTCCATGCTACGAACCCTTTAGGACTGGTACCCCTACACGTCCAAAAATCTACTAACTGTTATCGCATGCATGTGAAGAAGCGTCACACCGGGGATATAGACATTGCATCAATGGATCTTCCACCACACTTGGACACGTATACTAGGTCCACGTGCAAGTTCCAGTGGGATTCCGGAGCTCCGGCGGTCCTTTTCAAGTGAAACCCTAGGCGGTGGGGCCCGCGGGTCTACCCCTGTAGCTTTCTTTGTATGAGGTTCAGACAACGCGATTTTTTGTTGGTTTAGCTTTGTTTAGGTCATATCTACATGGAAAACAATGTTTGGGACCTTATAACACATGCTAGCCCCTCGGTAAGCACCGGGACTGTTACCCCTACACGTCCAAAAATCTACTAAGTGTTATCGCGCATGTGAAGAAGGTCACCCCGAGGATCTAGACATTGCATCATGGACCTTCCACCACACTTGGACACATATACTAGGTCCACGTGCAAGTTCTAGTGGGATTCTGGAGCTCCGGCGGTCCTTTTCTAGCGAAACCGTAGGAAGTGGGGCCCGCAGGTCTACCCCTATAGCTTTCTTTGTACGAGGTTCAGACAACGCGCTTTTTTGTTGGTTTAGCTTTGTTTAGGTCATATCTACATGGAAAACAAAGGTTGGGACCTTATATCAGATGCTAGCCCCCCGGTATACCTGCGGCGGGATTGTTTCCCCTACATGTCCAAAAATCTACTACGTGTTATCGCATGCATGTGAAGAAGTGTCACACCAGGGATATAGACATTGCATACATGGACCTTCCACCACACTTGGACACGTATACTAGGTGCACGAGCAAGTTCCAGTGGGACCGGAGCTCTAGCGGTCCTTTTCTAGCGAAACCCTAGGCGATGGGGCCCGTAGGTCTACCCCTTTAGCTTTCTTTGTACGAGGTTCAGACAACACGCTTTTTTTGTTTGTTTAGCTTTGTTTAGGTCAAATCTACATGGAAAACAAAGGTTGGGACCTTATAGCACATGATAGCCCCCCGGTATACCTGCAGCGGGACTATTACCCCTACACGTCTAGGAATCTACTAAGTATTATCGCATGCATGGGAAGAAGGTCACACCGGGGATCTAGATATTGCATCCATGTACCTTCCTACACACTTGGACACATATACTAGGTCCACGTGCAAGTTCCAGTGGGATTTCGGAGCTCTTGCGGTCCTTTTCCAGCGAAACCCTCGGCGGTGGGGCCCGCGGGTCTACCCCTGTAGCTTTCTTTGTACGAGGTTCAGACAACGCGCTTTTTTGTTGGTTTAGCTTTTTTTAGGTCATATCTACATGGAAAACAAAGGTTGGGACCATATAGCACATGCTAGCCCCCCGGTATACCCACAGCGGGACTATTACCCCTACACGTCCAGGAATCTACTAAGTTTTATCGCACGCATGGGAAGAAGGTCACACCGGGGATCTAGACATTGCATCCATGTACCTTCCTACACACTTGGACACATATACTAGGTCCACGTGTGAGTTCCAGTGGGATTCCGGAGCTCCGTCGGTCCTTTTCCAGCGAAACCCTAGGAAGTGGGGCCCGCAGGTCTACCCCTATAGCTTTCTTTGTACGAGGTTCAGACAGCGCGCTTTTTTGTTGGTTTAGCTTTGTTTAGGTCATATCTACATCGAAAACAAAGGTTGGGACCATATAGCACATGCTAGACCCTCGGTATAGCCGCAGCGGGATTGTTACCCCTACACGTCCAAAAATCTACTAAGTGTTATCGCCTATGTGAATAAGGTTACACCGGGGATCTAGTAATAGCATCCACGGACCTTCCACCACACTTGGACACATATATTAGGTCCACGTGCAAGTTCCAGTGGGATTCCGGAGCTCCGGCGGTCCTTTTCGAGCGAAACCCTAGGCGGTGGGGCCCGCGGGTCTACCCCTGTAGCTTTGTTTGTATGAGGTTCAGACAACACGCAGGTTTGTTGGTTTAGCTTTGTTTAGGTCATATCTACATGGAAAACGAAGGCTGGGACCCCATAGCACATGCTAGCCTCCCGGTATACCCGCAGCGGGACTGTTACCCCTACACGTCCAAGAATCTACTAAGTGTTATCGCACGCATGTGAAGAAGGTCACACCGGGGATCTAGACATTCCATCCATGGACCTTCCACCACACTTGGACACATAAACTAGGTCCACAGGCAAGTTCCAGTGGGATTCCGGAGCTCCGGCGGTCCTTTTGTACTGAAACCCTAGGCAGTGGGGCCCGCGGGTCTAACCCTATAGCTTTCTTTGTACAAGGTTCAATTAATGCGCTTTCTTGTTGGTTTAGCTATTTTAGGTCATATCTACATGGAAAACAAAGGTTGGGACCTTATAGCAAACGCTAGCCCCTCGGCATACCCGCAGCGGGACTGTTACCCCTACACGCCCAGGAATCTACTAAGTGTTATCACACACATGGGAAGAAGGTCACACCGGGGATCTAGAGATTGCATCCATGGACCTTCTAGCACACTTGGACACATATACTAGGTCTACGTGCAAGTTCTAGTGTGATTCTCGAGCTCTGACGGTCCTTTTCAAGCGAAACCCTAGGAAGTAGGGCCCGCGGGTCTACCCCTATAGCTTTCTTTGTACGAGGTTTAGACAACGCACTTTTTTGTATGTTTTGCTTTGTTTAGGTCATATCTACATGGAAAACAAAGCTTGGGACCTTTTAGCACATGTTAGCCCCCCGGTATACCCGCAGCGGGACTGTTACCCCTACACGTCCAAAAATCTACTAATTGTTATCGCACGCATGTGAAGAAGGTCACACCGGGGATCTAGACATTCCATCCATGGACCTTCCACCACACTTGGACACATATACTACGTCCACGTGCAAGTTCTAGTGGGATTCCGGAGCTCCGGTGGTCCTTTTCCAGTGGAACCCTAGGCAGTGGGGCCCGCGGGTCTACCCCTGTAGCTTTCTTTGTACGAGGTTCAGACAACTCGATTTTTTGTTGGTTTAGCTTTGTTTATGTCATATCTACATGGAAAACAATGTTTGGGACCTAATAGCACATGCTAGCCCCCCGGTATACCAGCAACGGGACTGTTACCCCTACACGTCCAAAATCTACTAAGTGTTATCGCGCATGTGAAGAAGGTCACACCGGGGATCTCGACATTGCATCCATGGACCTTACACCACACTTGGACACATATACTAGGTCCACGTGTAAGTTCCAGTGGGATTCCGGAGCTCCGGCGGTCCTTTTCCAACGAAACCCTAGGAAGTGGGGCCCGCGGGTCTAACCCTATAGCTTTCTTTATACGAGGTTCAAACAACGCGCTTTTTTGTTGGTTTAGCTTTGTTTAGGTCATATCTACATGGAAAACAAAGGTTGGGACCTTATATCACATGCCAGCCCCCGGTATACCCGCGGCGGGACTGGTACACCTAGACGTCCAAAAATCTACTAACTCTTATCGCATGCATGTGAAGAAGCGTCACACCGGGGATATAGACATTGCATCAATGGATCTTCCACCGCACTTGGACACGTATACTAGGTCCACGTGCAAGTTCTAGTGGGATTCCGGAGCTCCGGCGGTCCTTTTCAGTGAAACCCTAGGCGGTGGGGCCCGCGGGTCTACCCCTATAGCTTTCTTTGTACGAGGTTCAGACAACGCGATTTTTTGTTGGTTTAGCTTTGTTTAGGTCATATCTACATGGAAAACAATGTTTGGGACCTTATAGCACATGCTAGCCCCCCGGTATACCGCAGCGGGACTGTTACCCCTACACGTCCAAAAATCTACTAAGTGTTATCGCAGCATGTGAAGAAGGTCACACCGGGGATCTAGACATTGCATCCATGGACCTTCCACCACACTTGGACACATATACTAGGTCCACGTGCAAGTTCTAGTGGGATTCCGGAGCTCCGGCGGTCCTTTTCCAATCGAAACCCTAGGAAGTGGGGCCCGCGGGTCTAACCCTATAGCTTTCTTTATACGAGGTTCAAACAACGCGCTTTTTTGTTGGTTTAGCTTTGTTTAGGTCATATCTACATGGAAAACAAAGGTTGGGACCTTATATCACATGCCAGCCCCCGGTATACCCGCGGCGGGACTGGTACCCCTACACGTCCAAAATCTACTAACTGTTATCGCACGCATGTGAAGAAGCGTCACACCAGGGATATAGACATTGCATCCATGGACCTTCCACCACACTTGGACACGTATACTAGGTGCACGAGCAAGTTCCAGTGGGATTCCGGAGCTCTAGCGGTCCTATTCTAGCGAAACCCTAGGCGATGGGGCCCGTAGGTCTACCCCTTTAGCTTTCTTTGTACGAGGTTCAGACAACGCGCTTTTTTTGTTTGTTTAGCTTTGTTTAGGTCACATCTACATGGAAAACAAAGGTTGGGACCTTATAGCACATGATAGCCCCTCGGTATACCCGCAGCGGGACTGTTACCCCTACATGTCTAGGAATCTACTAAGTATTATCGCATGCATGGGAAGAAGGTCACACCCGTGATCTAGAAATTGCATCCATGTACCTTCCTACACACTTGGACACATATACTAGGTCCACGTGTAAGTTCCAGTGGGATTCCGGAGCTCCAGCGGTCCTTTTCTAGCGAAACCATAGGCGATGGGGCCCGTAGGTCTACCCCTTTTGCTTTCCTTGTACGAGGTTCAGACAACGCGCTTTTTTGTTTGTTTAGCTTTGTTTAGGTCACATATACATGGAAAACAAAGGTTGGGACCTTATAGCACATGATAGCCCCCCGGTATACCCGCAACGGGACTGTTACCCCTACACGTCTAGGAATCTACTAAGTATTATCGCATGCATGGGAAGAAGGTCACACCGGGGATCTAGATATTGCATCCATGTACCTTCCTACACAGTTGGACACATATACTAGGTCCACGTGCAAGTTCCAGTGGGATTCCGGAGCTCCGACGGTCCTTTTCCTGTGAAACCCTAGGAAGTGGGGCCCGCGGGTCTACCCCTATAGCTCTCTTTGTACGAGGTTCAGACAGCGCGCTTTTTTGTTGGTTTAGCTTTGTTTAGGTCATATCTACATGGAAAACAAAGGCTAGGACCCCATAGCACATGCTAGCCTCCCGGTATACCCGCAGCGGGACTGTTACCCCTACACGTCCAAGAATCTACTAAGTGTTATCGCACGCATGTGAAGAAGGTCACACCGGGGATCTAGACATTCCATCCATGGACCTTCCACCACACTTGGACACATAAACTAGGTCCACAGGCAAGTTCCAGTGGGATTCCGGAGCTCCGGCGGTGCTTTTGTACTGAAACCCTAGGCGGTGGGGCCCGCGGGTCTAACCCTGTAGCTTTCTTTGTACGAGGTTCAATTAATGCGCTTTCTTGTTGGTTTAGCTTTGTTTAGGTCATATCTACATGGAAAACAAAGGTTGGGACCTTATAGCCAATGCTAGCCCCCCGGTATACCCGCAGCGGGACTGTTACTCCTACACGCCCAGGAATCTACTAAGTGTTATCACACACATGGGAAGAAGGTCACACCGGGGATCTAGACATTGCATCCATGGACCTTCCAGCACACTTGGACACATATACTAGGTCTACGTGCAAGTTCTAGTGTGATTCCGGAGCTCCGACGGTCCTTTTCCAGCGAAACCCAAGGAAGTGGGGCCCGCGGGTCTACCCCTATAGCTTTCTTTGTACGAGGTTCAGACAACACACTTTTTTGTATGTTTTGCTTTGTTTAGGTCATATCTACATGGAAAACAAAGATTGGGACCTTTTAGCACATGTTAGCCCCCGGTATACCCGCAGCGGGACTATTACCCCTACACGTCCAAGAATCTACTAATTGTTAGCGCACGCATGTGAAGAAGGTCACACCGGGGATCTAGACATTCCATCCATGGACCTTCCACCACACTTCGACACATATACTACGTCCACGTGCAAGTTCCAGTGGGATTCCGGAGCTCCGGAGGTTCTTTTCCAGTGACACCCTAGGCAGTGGGGCCCGCGGGTCTACCCCTGTAGCTTTCTTTGTACGAGGTTCAGACAACTCGATTTTTTGTTGGTTTAGATTTGTTTATGTCATATCTACATGGAAAACAATGTTTGGGACCGTATAGCACATGCTAGCCCCCCGGTATACCAACAACGGGACTGTTACCCCTACACGTCCAAAATCTACTAAGTGTTATCGCGCATGTGAAGAAGGTCACACCGGGGATCTAGGCATTGCATCCATGGACCTTACACCACACTTGGACACATATACTAGGTCCACGTGTAAGTTCCAGTGGGATTCCGGAGCTCCGGCGGTCCTTTTCCAACGAAACCCTACGGAAGTGGGGCCCGCGGGTCTAACCCTATAGCTTTCTTTGTACGAGGTTCAGACAACGCGCTTTTTTGTTCTTTTAGCTTTGTTTAGGTCATATCTACATGGAAAACAAAGGTTGGGACCTTATATCACATGCTAGCCCCCGGTATACCCGCGGCGGGACTGGTACCCCTACACGTCCAAAAATCTACTAACTGTTATCGCATGCATGTGAAGAAGCATCACACCGGGGATATAGACATTGCATCAATGGATCTTCCACCACACTTGGACACATATACTAGGTCCACGTGCAAGTTCCAGTGGGATTCCGGAGCTCCGGCGGTCCTTTTCCTAGTGAAACCCTATGCGGTAGGGCCCGCGGGTCTACCCCTATAGCTTTCTTTGTATGAGGTTCAGACAACGCGATTTTTTGTTGGTTTAGCTTTGTTTAGGTCATATATACATGGAAAACAATGTTTGGGACCTTATAACACATGCTAGCCCCCCGGGAAGCAGCGGGACTGTTACCCCTACACGTCCAAAAATCTACTAAGTGTTATCGCGCATGTGAAGAAGGTCACACCGAGGATCTAGACATTGCATCCATGGACCTTCCACCACACTTGGACACATATACTAGGTCCACGTGCAAGTTCTAGTGGGATTCCGGAGCTCCGGCGGTCCTTTTCTAGCGAAACCCTAGGAAGTGGGGCCCGCGGGTCTACGCCTATAGCTTTCTTTGTACGAGGTTCAGACAACACGCTTTTTTGTTGGTTTAGCTTTGTTTAGGTCATATCTACATGGAAAATAAATGTTGGGACCTTATATCACATGCTAGACCCCCGGTATACCCGCGGCGCGACTGTTATCCCTACACGTCCAAAAATCTACTAAGTGTTATCGCACGCATGTGAAGAAGCGTCACACCAGGGATATAGACATTGCATCCATGGACCTTCCACCACACTTGGACACGTATACTAGGTCCACGAGCAAGTTCCAGTGGGATTCCGGAGCTCCAGCGGTCCTTTTCCAGCGAAACCCTAGGCGATGGGGCCCGTAGGTCTACCCCTTTAGCTTTCTTGTACGAGGTTCAGACAACACGCTTTTTTGTTTGTTTAGCTTTGTTTAGGTCCATATACATGGAAAACAAAGGTTGGGACCTTATAGCACATGATAGCCCCCCGGTATACCCGCAGCGGGACTGTTACCCCTACACGTCTAGGAATCTACTAAGTATTATCGCATGCATGGGAAGAAGGTCACACCGGGGATCTAGATATTGCATCCATGTACCTTCCTACACACTTGGACACATATACTAGGTCCACGTGCAAGTTCCAGTGGGATTCCGGAGCTCTTGCGGTCCTTTTCTAGCGAAACCCTCGGCGGTGGGGCCCGCGGGTCTACCCCTGTAGCTTTCTTTGTACGAGGTTCAGACAACGCGCTTTTATGTTGGTTTAGCTTTTTTTAGGTCATATCTACATGGAAAACAAAGGTTGGGACCTTATAGCACATGCTAACCCCCCTGTATACCCTCAGCGGGACTGTTACCCCTACACGTCCAGGAATCTACTAAGTTTTATCGCACGCATGGGAAGAAGGTCACACCGGGGATCTAGACATTGCATCCATGTACCTTCCTACACACTTGGACACACATACTAGGTCCACGTGTAAGTTCCAGTGGGATTCCGGAGCTCCGTCGGTCCTTTTCCAGCGAAACCCTAGGAAGTGGGCCCCGCGGGTCTACCCCTATAGCTTTGTTTATACGAGGTTCAGGCATCGCGCTTTTTTGTTGGTTTAGCTTTGTTTAGGTCATATCTACATGGAAAACAAAGTTTGGGACCTTATAGCACATGCTTAGCCCCTCGGTATACCCGCAGCGGGATTGTTACCCCTACACGTCCAAAAATCTACTAAGTGTTATCGCCTATGTGAATAAGGTTACACCGGGGATCTAGTAATTGCATCCACGAACCTTCCACCACCCTTGGACACATATATTAGGTCCAAGTGCAAGTTCCAGTGGGATTCCGGAGCTCCGGCGGTCCTTTTCGAGCGAAACCCTAGGCTGTGGGGCCCGCGGGTCTACCCCTTGTAGCTTTGTTTGTATGAGGTTCAGACAACACGCAGTTTTGTTGGTTTAGATTTGTTTAGGTCATATCTACATGGAAAACAAAGGCTGGGACCCCATAGCACATGCTAGCCTCCCGGTTAACCCGCAGCGGGACTGTTACCCCTACACGTCCAAGGATCTACTAAGTGTTATCGCACGCATGTGAAGAAGGTCACACCGGGGATCTAGACATTCCATCCATGGACCTTCCACCACACTTGGACACATAAACTAGGTCCACAGGCAAGTTCCAGTTGGATTCCAGAGCTCCGGCGGTCCTTTTGTAGTGAAACCCTAGGCGGTGGGGCCCGCGGGTCTAACCCTGTAGCTTTCTTTGTACGAGGTTCAATTAATGCTCTTTCTTGTTGGTTAGCTTTTTTTAGGTCATATCTACATGGAAAACAAAGGTTGGGACCTTATAGCAAATGCTAGCCCCCCGGTATACCCGCAGCGGGACTGTTACCCCTACACACCCAGGAATCTACTAAGTGTTATCACCCACATGGGAAGAAGGTCACACCGGGGATCTAGACATTGCATCCATGGACCTTCCAGCACACTTGGACACATATACTAGGACTACGTGCAAGTTCTAGTGTGATTCCGGAGCTCCGACGGTCCTTTTCCATTGAAACCCTAGGAAGTGGGGCCCGCGGGTCTACCCCTCTAGCTTTCTTTGTACGAGGTTCATATAACGCACTTTTTTGTATGTTTTAGCTTTGTTTAGGTCATATCTACATGGAAAACTAAGGTTGGGACCTTATAGCACATGCTTAGCCCCCCGGATATACCCGTAGCGGGACTGTTACCCCTACACGTCCAAAAATCTACTAATTGTTATCGCACGCATGTGAAGAAGGTCACACCGGGGATCTAGACATCCATCCATGGACCTTCCACCACACTTGGACACATATACTACGTCCACGTGCAAGTTCCAGTGGGATTCCTGAGCTCCGATGGTCCTTTTCCAGTGAAACCCTAGGCAGTGGGGCCCGCGGGTCTACCCCTATAGCTTTCTTTGTACTGAGGTTCAAACAACGCGATTTTTTGTTGGTTTAGCTTTGTTTAGGTCATATCTACATGGAAAATAATGTTTGGGACCTTATAACACATGCTAGCCCCCCGGTAACCGCAGCGGGACTGTTACCCCTACACGTCCAAAAATCTACTAAGTGTTATCGCGCATGTGAAGAAGGTCACACCGGGGATCTAGACATTGCATCCATGGACCTTCCACCACACTTGGACACATATACTAGGTCCACGTGCAAGTTCTAGTGGGATTCCGGAGCTCCGGCGGTCCTTTTCTAGCGAAACCCTAGGAAGTGGGGCCCGCGGGTCTACCCTATAGCTTTCTTTGTACGAGGTTCAGACAACACGCTTTTTTGTTGGTTTAGCTTTGTTTAGGTCATATCTACATGGAAAACAAATGTTGGGACCTTATATCACATGCTAGCCCCCGGTATACCCGCGGCGGGACTGTTACCCCTACACGTCCAAAAATCTACTAAGTGTTATCGCACGCATGTGAAGAAGCGTCACACCGGGGATATAGACATTGCATCCATGGACCTTCCACCACACTTGGACACATATACTAGGTCCACGTGCAAGTTCCAGTGGGATTCCGGAGCTCCGGCGGTCCTTTTCCAGTGAAACCCTAGGCGGTGGGGCCCGCGGGTCTACCCCTATAGCTTTCTTTGTACGAGGTTCAGACAACGCGATTTTTTGTTGGTTTAGCTTTGTTTAGGTCATATCTACATGGAAAACAATGTTTGGGACCTTATAGCACATGCTAGCCCCCCGGTATACCGCAGCGGGACTGTTACCCCTACACGTCCAAAAATCTACTAAGTGTTATCGCGCATGTGAAGAAGGTCACACCGAGGATCTAGACATTGCATCCATGGACCTTCCACCACACTTGGACACATATACTAGGTCCACGTGCAAGTTCCAGTGGGATTCCGGAGCTCCGGCGGTCCTTTTCTAGCGAAACCCTAGGAGTGGGGCCCGCGGGTCTACCCCTATAGCTTTCTTTGTACGAGGTTCAGACAACGCGCTTTTTTGTTGGTTTAGCTTTGTTTAGGTCATATCTACATGGAAAACAAAGGTTGGGACCTTATAGCACATGCTAGCCCCCCGGTATACCCGCAGCGGGACTGTTACCCCTACACGTCCAAGAATCTACTAAGTGTTATCGCACGCATGTGAAGAAGGTCACACCGGGGATCTAGACATTGCATCCATGGACCTTCCACCACACTTGGACACATATACTAGGTCCACGAGCAAGTTCCAGTGGGATTCCGGAGCTCCAGCGGTCCTTTTCCAGCGAAACCCTAGGCGATGGGGCCCGTAGGTCTACCCCTTTAGCTTTCTTTGTACGAGGTTCAGACAACGCGCTTTTTTGTTTGTTTAGCTTTGTTTAGGTCACATATACATGGAAAACAAAGGTTGGGACCTTATAGCACATGATAGCCCCCCGGTATACCCGCAGCGGGACTGTTACCCCTACACGTCTAGAATCTACTAAGTGTTATCGCACTGCATGTGAAGAAGGTCACACCGGGGATCTAGACATTGCATCCATGTACCTTCCACACACTTGGACACATATACTAGGTCCACGTGCAAGTTCCAGTGGGATTCCGGAGCTCCGGCGGTCCTTTTCTAGCGAAACCCTAGGCGGTGGGGCCCGCGGGTCTACCCCTGTAGCTTTCTTTGTACGAGGTTCAGACAACGCGCTTTTTGTTGGTTTAGCTTTGTTTAGGTCATATCTACATGGAAAACAAGGTTGGGACCTTATAGCACATGCTAGCCCCCCGGTATACCCGCAGCGGGACTGTTACCCCTACACGTCCAAGAATCTACTAAGTGTTATCGCACGCATGTGAAGAAGGTCACACCGGGGATCTAGACATTGCATCCATGGACCTTCCACCACACTTGGACACATATACTAGGTCCACGTGCAAGTTCCAGTGGGATTCCGGAGCTCCGGCGGTCCTTTTCCAGCGAAACCCTAGGAAGTGGGGCCCGCGGGTCTACCCCTATAGCTTTCTTTGTACGAGGTTCAGACAACGCGCTTTTTTGTTGGTTTAGCTTTGTTTAGGTCATATCTACATGGAAAACAAAGGTTGGGACCTTATAGCACATGCTAGCCCCCGGTATACCCGCAGCGGGACTGTTACCCCTACACGTCCAAAAATCTACTAAGTGTTATCGCACGCATGTGAAGAAGGTCACACCGGGGATCTAGACATTGCATCCATGGACCTTCCACCACACTTGGACACATATACTAGGTCCACGTGCAAGTTCCAGTGGGATTCCGGAGCTCCGGCGGTCCTTTTCCAGCGAAACCCTAGGCAGTGGGGCCCGCGGGTCTACCCCTGTAGCTTTCTTTGTACGAGGTTCAGACAACGCGCTTTTTTGTTGGTTTAGCTTTGTTTAGGTCATATCTACATGGAAAACAAAGGTTGGGACCTTATAGCACATGCTAGCCCCCGGTATACCCGCAGCGGGACTGTTACCCCTACACGTCCAAAATCTACTAAGTGTTATCGCACGCATGTGAAGAAGGTCACACCGGGGATCTAGACATTGCATCCATGGACCTTCCACCACACTTGGACACATATACTAGGTCCACGTGCAAGTTCCAGTGGGATTCCGGAGCTCCGGCGGTCCTTTTCCAGCGAAACCCTAGGAAGTGGGGCCCGCGGGTCTACCCCTATAGCTTTCTTTGTACGAGGTTCAGACAACGCGCTTTTTGTTGGTTTAGCTTTGTTTAGGTCATATCTACATGGAAAACAAAGGTTGGGACCTTATAGCACATGCTAGCCCCCGGTATACCCGCAGCGGGACTGTTACCCCTACACGTCCAAAAATCTACTAAGTGTTATCGCACGCATGTGAAGAAGGTCACACCGGGGATCTAGACATTGCATCCATGGACCTTCCACCACACTTGGACACATATACTAGGTCCACGTGCAAGTTCCAGTGGGATTCCGGAGCTCCGGCGGTCCTTTTCAGCTGAAACCCTAGGCGGTGGGGCCCGCGGGTCTACCCCTGTAGCTTTCTTTGTACGAGGTTCAGACAACGCGCTTTTTGTTGGTTTAGCTTTGTTTAGGTCATATCTACATGGAAAACAATGTTTGGGACCTTATAGCACATGCTAGCCCCCCGGTATACCGCAGCGGGACTGTTACCCCTACACGTCCAAAAATCTACTAAGTGTTATCGCCGCATGTGAAGAAGGTCACACCGAGGATCTAGACATTGCATCCATGGACCTTCCACCACACTTGGACACATATACTAGGTCCACGTGCAAGTTCTAGTGGGATTCCGGAGCTCCGGCGGTCCTTTTCTAGCGAAACCCTAGGAAGTGGGGCCCGCGGGTCTACCCTATAGCTTTCTTTGTACGAGGTTCAGACAACGCGCTTTTTTGTTGGTTTAGCTTTGTTTAGGTCATATCTACATGGAAAACAAATGTTGGGACCTTATATCACATGCTAGCCCCCCGGTATACCCGCGGCGGGACTGTTACCCCTACACGTCCAAAAATCTACTAAGTGTTATCGCACGCATGTGAAGAAGGTCACACCGGGGATATAGACATTGCATCCATGGACCTTCCACCACACTTGGACACATATACTAGGTCCACGTGCAAGTTCCAGTGGGATTCCGGAGCTCCGGCGGTCCTTTTCCAGCGAAACCCTAGGCGATGGGGCCCGTCGGGTCTACCCCTTAGCTTTCTTTGTACGAGGTTCAGACAACACGCTTTTTTGTTGGTTTAGCTTTGTTTAGGTCATATCTACATGGAAAACAAAGGTTGGGACCTTATAGCACATGCTAGCCCCCCGGTATACCCGCAGCGGGACTGTTACCCCTACACGTCTAGGAATCTACTAAGTATTATCGCATGCATGTGAAGAAGGTCACACCGGGGATCTAGACATTGCATCCATGTACCTTCCTACCACACTTGGACACATATACTAGGTCCACGTGCAAGTTCCAGTGGGATTCCGGAGCTCCTGCGGTCCTTTTCAAGCGAAACCCTAGGCGGTGGGGCCCGCGGGTCTACCCCTATAGCTTTCTTTGTACGAGGTTCAGACAACGCGCTTTTTTGTTGGTTTAGCTTTTTTTAGGTCATATCTACATGGAAAACAAAGGTTGGGACCTTATAGCACATGCTAGCCCCCCGGTATACCCGCAGCGGGACTGTTACCCCTACACGTCCAGGAATCTACTAAGTTTTATCGCACGCATGGGAAGAAGGTCACACCGGGGATCTAGACATTGCATCCATGTACCTTCCTACCACACTTGGACACATATACTAGGTCCACGTGTAAGTTCTAGTGGGATTCCGGAGCTCCGTCGGTCCTTTTCCAGCGAAACCCTAGGAAGTGGGGCCCGCGGGTCTACCCCTATAGCTTTCTTTGTACGAGGTTCAGACATCGCGCTTTTTTGTTGGTTTAGCTTTGTTTAGGTCATATCTACATGGAAAACAAAGGTTGGGACCTTATAGCACATGCTAGCCCCTCGGTATACCCGCAGCGGGACTGTTACCCCTACACGTCCAAAAATCTACTAAGTGTTATCGCCGCATGTGAATAAGGTTACACCGGGGATCTAGTACATTGCATCCATGGACCTTCCACCACACTTGGACACATATACTAGGTCCATGTGCAAGTTCCAGTGGGATTCCGGAGCTCCGGCGGTCCTTTTCAAGCGAAACCCTAGGCGGTGGGGCCCGCGTGTCTACCCCTATAGCTTTCTTTGTATGAGGTTCAGACAACGTGATTTTTTGTTGGTTTAGCTTTGTTTAGGTCATATCTACATGGAAAACAAATGTTGGGACCTTATAGCACATGCTAGCCCCCCGGTATACCCGCAGCGGGACTGTTACCCCTACACGTCCAAAAATCTACTAAGTGTTATCGCACGCATGTGAAGAAGGTCACACCGGGGATCTAGACATTGCATCCATGGACCTTCCACCACACTTGGACACATATACTAGGTCCACGTGCAAGTTCTAGTGGGATTCCTGGAGCTCCGGCGGTCCTTTTCTAGCGAAACCCTAGGAGTGGGGCCCGCGGGTCTACCCCTATAGCTTTCTTTGTACGAGGTTCAGACAACGCGCTTTTTTGTTGGTTTAGCTTTGTTTAGGTCATATCTACATGGAAAACAAAGGTTGGGACCTTATAGCACATGCTAGCCCCCCGGTATACCCGCAGCGGGACTGTTACCCCTACACGTCCAAAATCTACTAAGTGTTATCGCACGCATGTGAAGAAGGTCACACCGGGATCTAGACATTGCATCCATGGACCTTCCACCACACTTGGACACATATACTAGGTCCACGTGCAAGTTCCAGTGGGATTCCGGAGCTCCGCGGTCCTTTTCCAGCGAAACCCTAGGAAGTGGGGCCCGCGGGTCTACCCCTATAGCTTTCTTTGTACGAGGTTCAGACAACGCGCTTTTTTGTTGGTTTAGCTTTGTTTAGGTCATATCTACATGGAAAACAAAGGTTGGGACCTTATAGCACATGCTAGCCCCCGGTATACCCGCAGCGGGACTGTTACCCCTACACGTCCAAAAATCTACTAAGTGTTATCGCACGCATGTGAAGAAGGTCACACCGGGGATCTAGACATTCCATCCATGGACCTTCCACCACACTTGGACACATATACTACGTCCACGTGCAAGTTCCAGTGGGATTCCGGAGCTCCGGTGGTCCTTTTCCAGTGAAACCCTAGGCGGTGGGGCCCGCGGGTCTACCCCTGTAGCTTTCTTTGTACGAGGTTCAAACAACGCGATTTTTTGTTGGTTTAGCTTTGTTTAGGTCATATCTACATGGAAAACAATGTTTGGGACCTTATAGCACATGCTAGCCCCCCGGTATACCAGCAGCGGGACTGTTACCCCTACACGTCCAAAATCTACTAAGTGTTATCGCGCATGTGAAGAAGGTCACACCGAGGATCTAGACATTGCATCCATGGACCTTCCACCACACTTGGACACATATACTAGGTCCACGTGCAAGTTCCTAGTGGGATTCCGGAGCTCCGGCGGTCCTTTTCCAGCGAAACCCTAGGAAGTGGGGCCCGCGGGTCTACCCTATAGCTTTCTTTGTACGAGGTTCAGACAACACGCTTTTTTGTTGGTTTAGCTTTGTTTAGGTCATATCTACATGGAAAATAAATGTTGGGACCTTATATCACATGCTAGACCCCCGGTATACCCGCGGCGCGACTGTTACCCCTACTCCCAAAAATCTACTAAGTGTTATCGCACGCATGTGAAGAAGCGTCACACCGGGGATATAGACATTGCATCCATGGACCTTCCACCACACTTGGACACGTATACTAGGTCCACGAGCAAGTTCCAGTGGGATTCCGGAGCTCCAGCGGTCCTTTTCCAGCGAAACCCTAGGCGATGGGGCCCGTATGTCTACCCCTTTAGCTTTCTTGTACGAGGTTCAGACAACACGCTTTTTTTGTTTGTTTAGCTTTGTTTAGGTCACATATACATGGAAAACAAAGGTTGGGACCTTATAGCACATGATAGCCCCCCGGTATACCCGCAGCGGGACTGTTACCCCTACACGTCTAGGAATCTACTAAGTATTATCGCATGCATGGGAAGAAGGTCACACCGGGGATCTAGACATTGCATCCATGTACCTTCCTACACACTTGGACACATATACTAGGTCCACGTGCAAGTTCCAGTGGGATTCCGGAGCTCTTGCGGTCCTTTTCCTAGCGAAACCCTCGGCGGTGGGGCCCGTGGGTCTACCCCTGTAGCTTTCTTTGTACGAGGTTCAGACAACGCGCTTTTATGTTGGTTTAGCTTTGTTTAGGTCATATCTACATGGAAAACAAAGGTTGGGACCTTATAGCACATGCTAGCCCCCCGGTATACCCACAGCGGGACTGTTACCCCTACACGTCCAGGAATCTACTAAGTTTTATCGCACGCATGGGAAGAAGGTCACACCGGGGATCTAGACATTGCATCCATGTACCTTCCTACACACTTGTACACATATACTAGGTCCACGTGTAAGTTCCAGTGGGATTCCGGAGCTCCGTCGGTCCTTTTCCAGCGAAACCCTAGGAAGTGGGGCCCGCGGGTCTACCCCTATAGCTTCCTTTATACGAGGTTCAGGCATCGCGCTTTTTTGTTGGTTTAGCTTTGTTTAGGTCATATCTACATGGAAAACAAAGGTTGGGACCTTATAGCACATGCTAGCCCCTCGGTATACCCACAGCGGGATTGTTACCCCTACACGTCCAAAAATCTACTAAGTGTTATCGCCTATGTGAATAAGGTTACACCGGGGATCTAGTAATTGCATCCACGAACCTTCCACCACCCTTGGACACATATATTAGGTCCACGTGCAAGTTCCAGTGGGATTCCGGAGCTCCGGCGGTCCTTTTCGAGCGAAACCCTAGGCTGTGGGGCCCGCGGGTCTACCCCTGTAGCTTTGTTTGTATGAGGTTCAGACAACACGCAGTTTTGTTGGTTTAGCTTTGTTTAGGTCATATCTACATGGAAAACAAAGGCTGGGACCCCATAGCACATGCTAGCCTCCCGGTATACCCGCAGCGGGACTGTTACCCCTACACGTCCAAGAATCTACTAAGTGTTATCGCACGCATGTGAAGAAGGTCACACCGGGGATCTAGACATTCCATCCATGGACCTTCCACCACACTTGGACACATAAACTAGGTCCACAGGCAAGTTCCAGTGGGATTCCAGAGCTCCGGCGGTCCTTTTGTAGTGAAACCCTAGGCGGTGGGGCCCGCGGGTCTAATCCTGTAGCTTTCTTTGTACGAGGTTCAATTAATGCTCTTTCTTGTTGGTTTAGCTTTGTTTAGGTCATATCTACATGGAAAACAAAGGTTGGGACCTTATAGCAAATGCTAGCCCCCCGGTATAACCGCAGCGGGACTGTTACCCCTACACACCCAGGAATCTACTAAGTGTTATCACCCACATGGGAAGAAGGTCACACCGGGGATCTAGACATTGCATCCATGGACCTTCCAGCACACTTGGACACATATACTAGGTCTACGTGCAAGTTCTAGTGTGATTCTGGAGCTCCGACGGTCCTTTTCCATTGAAACCCTAGGAAGTGGGGCCCGCGGGTCTACCCCTATAGCTTTCTTTGTACGAGGTTCATATAACGCACTTTTTTGTATGTTTTGCTTTGTTTAGGTCATATCTACATGGAAAACAAAGCTTGGGACCTTTTAGCACATGTTAGCCCCCCGGTATACCCGTAGCGGGACTGTTACCCCTACACGTCCAAAAATCTACTAATTGTTATCGCACGCATGTGAAGAAGGTCACACCGGGGATCTAGACATTCCATCCATGGACCTTGCCACCACACTTGGACACATATACTACGTCCACGTGCAAGTTCCAGTGGGATTCCGGAGCTCCGATGGTCCTTTTCCAGTGAAATCCTAGGCAGTGGGGCCCGCGGGTCTACCCCTGTAGCTTTCTTTGTACGAGGTTCAGACAACTCGATTTTTTGTTGGTTTAGCTTTGTTTATGTCATATCTACATGGAAAACAATGTTTGGGACCTTATAGCACATGCTAGCCCCCCGGTATACCAGCAACGGGACTGTTACCCCTACACGTCCAAAATCTACTAAGTGTTATTGCGCATGTGAAGAAGGTCACACCGGGGATCTAGACATTGCATCCATGGACCTTCCACCACACTTGGACACATATACTAGGTCCACGTGTAAGTTCAAGTGGGATTCCGGAGCTCCGGCGGTCCATTTCCAACGAAACCCTAGGAAGTGGGGCCCGCGGGTCTAACCCAATAGCTTTCTTTGTACGAGGTTCAGACAACGCGCTTTTTTGTTGGTTTAGCTTTGTTTAGGTCATATATACATGGAAAACAAAGGTTGGGACCTTATATCACATGCTAGTCCCCCGGTATACCCGCGGCGGGACTGGTACCCCTACACGTCCAAAAATCTACTAACTGTTATCGCATGCATGTGAAGAAGCGTCACACCAGGGATATAGACATTGCATCAATGGATCTTCCACCACACTTGGACACGTATACTAGGTCCACGTGCAAGTTCCAGTGGGATTCCAGAGCTCCGGCGGTCCTTTTCAAGTGAAACCCTAGGCGGTGGGGCCCGCGGGTCTACCCCTATAGATTTCTTTGTATGAGGTTTAGACAACGCGATTTTTTCGTTGGTTTAGCTTTGTTTAGGTCATATCTACATGGAAACAAAGGTTGGGACCTTATAACACATGCTAGCCCCCGGTATACCGCAGCGGGACTGTTACCCCTACACGTCCAAAAATCTACTAAGTGTTATCCTGCATGTGAAGAAGGTCACACCGAGGGATCTAGACATTGCATCCATGGACCTTCCACCACACTTGGACACATATACTAGGTCCACGTGCAAGTTCTACGTGGGATTCCGGAGCTCCGGTGGTCCTTTTCCTAGCGAAACCCTAGGAAGTGGGGCCCGCGGGTCTACCCCTATAGCTTTCTTTGTACGAGGTTCAGACAACGCGCTTTTTTGTTGGTTTAGCTTTGTTTACGGTCATATCTACATGGAAAACAAAGGTTCGAACCTTATATCACATGCTAGCCCTCGGTATACCCGCGGCGGGACTGGTACCCCTACACGTCCAAAAATCTACTAACTGTTATCGCATGCATGTGAAGAAGCGTCACACCGGGGATATAGACATTGCATCAATGGATCTTCCACCACACTTGGACACGTATCCTAGGTCCATGTGCAAGTTCCAGTGGGATTCCGGAGCTCCGGCCGTCCTTTTCAAGTGAAACCCTAGGCGGTGGGGCCCGCGTGTCTACCCCTATAGCTTTCTTTGTATGAGGTTCAGACAACGTGATTTTTTGTTGGTTTAGCTTTGTTTAGGTCATATCTACATGGAAAACAATGTTTGGGACCTTATAACACATGCTAGCCCCCCGGTAAGCAGCGGGACTGTTACCCCTACACGTCCAAAAATCTACTAAGTGTTATCGCGCATGTGAAGAAGGTCACACCGAGGATCTAGCCATTGCATCCATGGACCTTCCACCACACTTGGACACATATACTAGGTCCACGTGCAAGTGCTAGTGGGATTCTGGAGCTCCAGCGGTCCTTTTCTAGCGAAACCCTAGGAAGTGGGGCCCGTGGGTCTACCCCTATAGCTTTCTTTGTACAAGGTTCAGACAACGCGCTTTTTTGTTGGTTTAGCTTTGTTTAGGTCATATCTACATGGAAAACAAAGGTTGGGACCTTATATCATATGCTAACCCCCCGCTATACCCGCGGCGAGACTGTTTCCCCTACACGTCCAAAAATCTACTAAGTGTTATCGCACGCATGTGAAGAAGCGTCACAGCAGGGATATAGACATTGCATCCATGGACGTTCCAACACACTTGGACACGTATACTAGGTCCATGAGCAAGTTCAAGTGGGATTCCGGAGCTCTAGCGGTCCTTTTCCAGCGAAACCCTAGGCGATGGGGCCCGTAGGTCTACCCCTTTAGATTTCTTTGTACGTGGTTCAGACAACGCGCTTTTTTTGTTTGTTTAGCTTTGTTTAGGTCACATCTACATGGTAAACAAAGGTTGGGACCTTATAGCACATGATAGCCCCCCGGTATACCCGCAGCGGGACTGTTACCCCTACACGTCTAGGAATCTACTAAGTATTATCGCATGCATGGGAAGAAGGTCACACCGGGGATCTAGACATGGCATCCATGTACCTTCCTACACACTTGGACACATATACTAGGTCCACGTGTAAGTTCCAGTGGGATTCCGGAGCTCCGTCGGTCCTTTTCCAGCGAAACCCTAGGAAGTGGGCCCGCGGGTCTACCCCTATAGCTTTCTTTGTACGAGGTTCAAACAGCGCTTTTTTTGTTGGTTTAGCTTTTTTTAGGTCATATATACATGGAAAACAAAGGTTGGGACCTTATAGCACATGCTAGCCCCTTGGTATACCCACAGTGGGATTGTTACCCCTACACGTCCAAAAATCTACGAAGTGTTATCGCCTATGTGAATAAGGTTACACCGGGGATCTAGTAATTGCATCCATGGACCTTCCACCACACTTGGACACATATACTAGGTCCACGTGCAAGTTCCAGTGGGATTCCGGAGCTCCGACAGTCCTTTTCAAGCGAAACCCTAGGCGGTGGGGCCCGCGGGTCTACCCCTGTAGCTTTGTTTGTACGAGGTTCAGACAACACGCAGTTTTGTTGGTTTAGCTTTGATTAGGTCATATCTACATGGAAAACAAAGGCTGGGACCTCATAGCACATGCTAGCCTCCCGGTATACTCGCAGCGGGACTGTTACCCCTACACGTCCAAGAATCTACTAAGTGTTATCGCACGCATGTGAAGAAGGTCACACCAGGGATCTAGACATTCCATCCATGGACCTTCCACCACACTTGGACACATAAACTAGGTCCACAGGCAAGTTCTAAGTGGGATTCCGGCGCTCCGGCGGTCCTTTTGTAGCGAAACCCTAGGCGGTGGGGCCCGCGGGTCTACCCCTGTAGCTTTCTTGGTACGAGGTTCAATCAATGCGCTTTCTTGTTGGTTTAGCTTTGTTTAGGTCATATCTACATGGAAAACAAAGGTTGGGACCTTATAGCAAATGCTAGCCCCCCGGTATACCCACAGCGGGACTGTTACCCCTACACGTCCAAAAATCTACTAATTGTTATCGCACGCATGTGACGAAGGTCACACCGGGGATCTAGACATTCCATCCATGGACCTTCCACCACACTTGGACACATATACTAGGTCTACGTGCAAGTTCTAGTGTGATTCTGGAGCTCCGACGGTCCTTTTCCATTGAAACCTCTAGGAAGTGGGGCCCGCGGGTCTACCCCTATAGCTTTCTTTGTACGAGGTTCATATAACGCACTTTTTTGTATGTTTTGCTTTGTTTAGGTCATATCTACATGGAAAACAAAGCTTGGGACCTTTTAGCACATGTTAGCCCCCCGGTATACCCGTAGCGGGACTGTTACCCCTACACGTCCAAAAATCTACTAATTGTTATCGCACGCATGTGAAGAAGGTCACACCGGGGATCTAGACATTCCATCCATGGACCTTCCACCACACTTGGACACATATACTACATCCACGTGCAAGTTCCAGTGGGATTCCGGAGCGCCTGATGGTCCTTTTCCAGTGAAATCCTAGGCAGTGGGGCCCGCGGGTCTACCCCTGTAGCTTTCTTTGTACGAGGTTCAGACAACTCGATTTTTTGTTGGTTTAGCTTTGTTTATGTCATATCTACATGGAAAACAATGTTTGGGACCTTATAGCACATGCTAGCCCCCGGTATACCAGCAACGGGACTGTTACCCCTACACGTCCAAAATCTACTAAGTGTTATTGCGCATGTGAAGAAGGTCACACCGGGGATGTAGACATTGCATCCATGGACCTTCCACCACACTTGGACACATATACTAGGTCCACGTGTAAGTTCAAGTGGGATTCCGGAGCTCCGGCGGTCCATTTCCAACGAAACCCTAGGAAGTGGGGCCCGCGGGTCTAACCCAATAGCTTCTTTGTACGAGGTTCAGACAACGCGCTTTTTTGTTGGCTTAGCTTTGTTTAGGTCATATATACATGGAAAACAAAGGTTGGGACCTTATATCACATGCTAGTCCCCGGTATACCCGCGGCGGGACTGGTACCCCTACACGTCCAAAAATCTACTAACTGTTATCGCATGCATGTGAAGAAGCGTCACACCAGGGATATAGACATTGCATCAATGGATCTTCCACCACACTTGGACACGTATACTAGGTCCACGTGCAAGTTCCAGTGGGATTCCAGAGCTCCGGCGGTCCTTTTCAAGTGAAACCCTAGGCGGTGGGGCCTGCGGGTCTACCCCTATAGATTTCTTTGTATGAGGTTTAAACAACGCGATTTTTCGTTGGTTTAGCTTTGTTTAGGTAATATCTACATGGAAAAAATTGTTTGGGACCTTATAACACATGCTAGCCCCCCGGTAAGCAGCGGGACTGTTACCCCTACACGTCCAAAAATCTACTAAGTGTTATCGTGCATGTGAAGAAGGTCAAACCGAGGATCTAGACATTGCATCCATGGACCTTCCACCACAATTGGACACATATACTAGGTCCACGTGCAAGTTCTAGTGGGATTCCGGAGCTCCGGTGGTCCTTTTCTAGCGAAACCCTAGGAAGTGGGGCCCGCGGGTCTACCCCTATAGCTTTCTTTGTACGAGGTTCAGACAATGCGCTTTTTTGTTGGTTTAGCTTTGTTTACGTCATATCTACATGGAAAACAAAGGTTCAAACCTTATATCACATGCTAGCCCTCGGTATACCCGCGGCGGGACTGGTACCCCTACACGTCCAAAAATCTACTAACTGTTATCGCATGCATGTGAAGAAGCGTCACACCGGGGATATAGACATTGCATCAATGGATCTTCAACCACACTTGGACACGTATCCCTAGGTCCATGTGCAAGTTCCAGTGGGATTCCGGAGCTCCGGCCGTCCTTTTCAAGTGAAACCCTAGGCGGTGGGGCCCGCGTGTCTACCCCTATAGCTTTCTTTGTATGAGGTTCAGACAACGTGATTTTTTGGTTGGTTTAGCTTTGTTTAGGTCATATCTACATGGAAAACAATGTTTGGGACCTTATAACACATGCTAGCCCCCCGGTAAGCAGCGGGACTGTTACCCCTACACGTCCAAAAATCTACTAAGTGTTATCGCGCATGTGAAGAAGGTCACACCGAGGATCTAGCCATTGCATCCATGGACCTTCCACCACACTTGGACACATATACTAGGTCCACGTGCAAGTGCTAGTGGGATTCTGGAGCTCCAGCGGTCCTTTTCTAGCGAAACCCTAGGAAGTGGGGCCCGTGGGTCTACCCCTATAGCTTTCTTTGTACAAGGTTGCAGACAACGCGCTTTTTTGTTGGTTTAGCTTTGTTTAGGTCATATCTACATGGAAAACAAAGGTTGGGACCTTATATCATATGCTAACCCCCCGGTATACCCGCGGCGAGACTGTTTCCCCTACACGTCCAAAAATCTACTAAGTGTTATCGCACGCATGTGAAGAAGCGTCACAGCAGGGATATAGACATTGCATCCATGGACGTTCCAACACACTTGGACACGTATACTAGGTCCATGAGCAAGTTCAAGTGGGATTCCGGAGCTCTAGCGGTCCTTTTCCAGCGAAACCCTAGGCGATGGGGCCCGTAGGTCTACCCCTTTAGATTTCTTTGTACGTGGTTCAGACAACGCGCTTTTTTTGTTTGTTTAGCTTTGTTTAGGTCACATCTACATGGTAAACAAAGGTTGGGACCTTATAGCACATGATAGCCCCCCGGTATACCCGCAGCGGGACTGTTACCCCTACACTTCTAGGAATCTACTAAGTATTATCGCATGCATGGGAAGAAGGTCACACCGGGGATCTAGACATGGCATCCATGTACCTTCCTACACACTTGGACACATATACTAGGTCCACGTGTAAGTTCCAGTGGGATTCCGGAGCTCCGTCGGTCCTTTTCCAGCGAAACCCTAGGAAGTGGGCCCGCGGGTCTACCCCTATAGCTTTCTTTGTACGAGGTTCAAACAGCGCTTTTTTTTGTTGGTTTAGCTTTTTTTAGGTCATATATACATGGAAAACAAAGGTTGGGACCTTATAGCACATGCTAGCCCCTTGGTATACCCACAGTGGGATTGTTACCCCTACACGTCCAAAAATCTACGAAGTGTTATCGCCTATGTGAATAAGGTTACACCGGGGATCTAGTAATTGCATCCATGGACCTTCCACCACACTTGGACACATATACTAGGTCCACGTGCAAGTTCCAGTGGGATTCCGGAGCTCCGACAGTCCTTTTCAAGCGAAACCCTAGGCGGTGGGGCCCGCGGGTCTACCCCTGTAGCTTTGTTTGTACGAGGTTCAGACAACACGCAGTTTTGTTGGTTTAGCTTTGATTAGGTCATATCTACATGGAAAACAAAGGCTGGGACCTCATAGCACATGCTAGCCTCCCGGTATACTCGCAGCGGGACTGTTACCCCTACACGTCCAAGAATCTACTAAGTGTTATCGCACGCATGTGAAGAAGGTCACACCAGGGATCTAGACATTCCATCCATGGACCTTCCACCACACTTGGACACATAAACTAGGTCCACAGGCAAGTTCTAGTGGGATTCCGGAGCTCCGGCGGTCCTTTTCTAGCGAAACCCTAGGAAGTGGGGCCCGCGGGTCTACGCCTATAGCTTTCTTTGTACGAGGTTCAGACAACACGCTTTCTTGTTGGTTTAGCTTTGTTTAGGTCATATCTACATGGAAAACAAAGGTTGGGACCTTATAGCAAATGCTAGCCCCCCGGTATACCCACAGCGGGACTATTACCCCTACACGTCCAAAAATCTACTAATTGTTATCGCACGCATGTGACGAAGGTCACACCGGGGATCTAGACATTCCATCCATGGACCTTCCACCACACTTGGACACATATACTAGGTCTACGTGCAAGTTCTAGTGTGATTCTGGAGCTCCGACGGTCCTTTTCCATTGAAACCCTAGGAAGTGGGGCCCGCGGGTCTACCCCTATAGCTTTCTTTGTACGAGGTTCATATAACGCACTTTTTTGTATGTTTTGCTTTGTTTAGGTCATATCTACATGGAAAACAAAGCTTGGGACCTTTTAGCACATGTTAGCCCCCCGGTATACCGTAGCGGGACTGTTACCCCTACACGTCCAAAAATCTACTAATTGTTATCGCACGCATGTGAAGAAGGTCACACCGGGGATCTAGACATTCCATCCATGGACCTTCCACCACACTTGGACACATATACTACATCCACGTGCAAGTTCCAGTGGGATTCCGGAGCGCCGATGGTCCTTTTCCAGTGAAATCCTAGGCAGTGGGGCCCGCGGGTCTACCCCTGTAGCTTTCTTTGTACGAGGTTCAGACAACTTGATTTTTGGTTGGTTTAGCTTTGTTTATGTCATATCTACATGGAAAACAATGTTAGGACCTTATAGCACATGCTAGCCCCCCGGTATACCAGCAACGGGACTGTTACCCCTACACGTCCAAAATCTACTAAGTGTTATTGCGCATGTGAAGAGGGTCACACCGGGGATGTAGACATTGCATCCATGGACCTTCCACCACACTTGGACACATATACTAGGTCCACGTGTAAGTTCA
>CAJUXJ010001049.1:0-20427 GCA_910589775.1 Avena eriantha
GTTGCAATATTTCTATTTCTTTTAGATGGAATGGCTCTTAAGGACTGTTGTATGTGGCTTGCATACATACTCATTTGTGTATGTAGTGATCCCTTCGCCTGCCGATTACGCCGCTCGTTCTTGTCCCGTGTTTGAAAAAGTGGTTAGGACGGCCGAAAGGTCTAACGTGAGTGGCCCTGGGCCCTACCGTACTATTTTAACCACTTTCGTTCATCCAGGCATTAACTAAGAGCGTAATTCACCGAGGGTAGTTACAATTGGTATCAGAGCCATCCCGCCCTTCAGGGTCTCAGCCAAAATGGTCGTTGTCTGTCTAGCAAATATTTTGGTAGTTATGTATATTAGGGAAAAACAAACGTGAGAGTAGGAACTGCTTCCATTTTTCTTCTTACCCACCCACCCACCCTTTTTTCTGGTAAGGAAGTGTAACGTTTTTCAATCCTCTTCTAAGCTTCAAACTAGGATTCACGTGTTCTGGGTTCCGTAGTACCATAGGTTTGGTTTGTGTGTTGTGTGTGTGGTGAATTCCTTGTCCTATCTGTTGCATCCAAATGTTATCACTATCTGCCTTTTGGTTATCAACTGTCGGTACATTCCCTATCGATAGTCCTTTGTAATCCGATGCGATCTATTCTGATTCGTTGTACACCGATGCGATCTATCTTACTCCTTTGTTATCCGACGTTATCTTGTTGGGGTGTTCTTTTCCGTAGTTAACAATCTTTAGGTTCATCTTAAGAAGAAGTTGTTGGGATATGTGTTTTACTGATTCATGTGCAGAGTAATGATTTGAGTGCGGGATGGAGTCGCGACCATACCACTACTTTTGTCATTTGCTTTTGTATATTGAACTAGTAGAGTTACTAATCTTGATTCGTTAAGTGGTTTTGCACATATAGTGGTATTTTAATGCCGAAATTTGCGGAAATTTTTCTTTGTTAGTTTGTATACCACACTCCTTGTTCAGTCGTGTGTGTTATGCTTAATATCTTCTAATTGCCTTGAACTTTGTTGATATTTTAATATCATCTCAGTGAATTGCATTCTTTAATCTTGATTAATTCCATTTTGGTACTATTTTGGATTATAATCATTCTCCATTATAGTACTGACTTGTGTTTTATATCAATCACAGGATGGCACCACCACGCCGTTCTGAGGAGGATTATACCACCTGAACTTGGGGCTGCTTTGGCAAGTATTGCAAATGCTTTGGGCACTATGCAGCAGAACCAGCAGCGCTTCGAGGAAAGTGTCAGGAGGAATGAGTTTGCTCCGCTACCTCCACCTCCCAAGCGAGGAGACATCAAGAGTTTTCTCAAGTTCAACCCACGTCAATTCGAAGTGTTTGATCAGCCACTTGATGCGGATGATTGGCTTCGTGAAGTGTCAAGGTTGCTGATGACTGCGGATGTTCCCGAGCAAGAATGGGTCAAGTGTGCTACTCACCTTCTCAAGGGAGATGCAGCTCTCTGGTGGGAAAATTATCTCAAGGCAGATCTTTCTGGTTTTCAGCCTACTTGGGAGCGGTTCACTGCTGCTTTCAAAGAACAATATCTGTCAGAAATTGTCATGGAAACGATGAAGGAAGTGTTTCTCAACCTCAAGCAGGGCACTGACAATGTCAACACCTACATCAGAAACTTCATGAACCTGTCTCGTTATGGTGGCGATGAGATCTCTGATGACAAGAAGAAAGCAAAAGAGGTTTCGGCAAGGCCTCAATGCTTCCATCAAATATGCAATCACTCATGCAAGGCCAGCATCTTTCCTAGAACTTCAACACACAGCTCTATAGGAAGAAGCAAGTAGGCAAGTGTTTGAGGAGTCAAAGAAACACAGCCGTGATACAACAAGCTCTTCTGCTATGACAGCTCCTTCTAAGCGTCGTGTCTAGGTTCCTAACACCCCACCGTCGCTCCCTGCTCCACCAAGACCTTCAAGCTATGCACCAAGGCCACCAAACTCCTTCACTGCGGCTCCCAGGGGCTACAACCACAACTACCCTGGAGCGCCTGGCGGAGTCCCTGGCTACGTTGCTCCACGTCCACCTGGTGCTTGTTATACTTGTGGAAACACTGGCCATCAGCAATGGAATTGTCCAATGAACAACAAAGCTCTTCCACCACCACCTCCAAGACCTGCGGCAAGTGCTCCTATGGTTCGTGCACCTCCACCTCGGGCTCTCAACATCAACACTAAGCCGGGATCTACGGTTGCCTCGTGCCAACTGTGTCAACGTCGCTCAAGCTGAGCATGCACGTGGAGTTGTCATGGGTATGCTTCCTGTTAACTCAGTTCCTGCACGAGTTTTGTTTGATTCTGGTGCTTCACATTCTTTCGTTTCTCACAAATTTGCAAATGAGCATGAGCTTGTTATAGACCAGCTGGATAAAAAGTTAATGGTTCTTTCTCCCGGGGCAAGATTGTTATCTACTAAGATCAGCCATGGCAATCAAATTGAGATTGGTGGTTCTTCTTTTCCGGCTTCCTTAATTGTTCTAGGCAATTCTGATATTGATGTTATCTTAGGCATGGATTGGTTGACAGCAAATGCAGCTGTGATTGATTGTGCTGAACGTTCCATTTCTCTGAAAATTCCTGAAGGCCATATAGTCTATTCTCCAAGTCTGACTCCTGCAATTCAGCTTTATTCTTGGCGGCTCTGAATGATGATGCTATGGAAGGTATTCAAAGTGTTCCTGTAGTTTGTGAGTTTCCAGATGTTTTTCCTGAAGAGTTGCCAGGTATGCCTCCGGATCGTGAGGTTGAGTTTGTCATTGAACTTGAACCTGGTACCGCTCCTATCTCCAAGCGGCCTTATAAAATGGGTCCTGCTGAGTTGGCTAAACTTAAGCGTCAGTTGGATGAACAAGAGAAGTTGGGTTTCATTCAGCACAGTACTTCTTCTTGGGGTAGTCCAACCATCTTTGTGAAGAAGCGAGACAAGACTAATAGACTTTGTGTTGACTATCGGGCACTCAATGTTAAAACAATCAAGGATAAATATCCCCTTCCGCGGATTAATGATCTCTTTGATCAGCTAGCTGGAGCTGTGGTATTCTCTAAGCTTGATTTGAGAAGTGGTTATCATCAAATCAAGATTCGCAAGGAAGATGTTCCCAAAACAGCTTTCACCACCCGCTATGGCCTGTATGAGTACACGGTCATGTCTTTCGGTCTCACCAATGCACCTGCCACCTTCTCGAGGCTTATGAACTCCGTTTTCATGGAGTATCTTGATAAGTTCGTTGTGGTCTATCTGGATGACATTCTAGTCTATTCTAAGTCGAAAGAAGAACATGAAGAACACCTTCGGTGTGTCCTAAACAAGCTTCGTGAGAACCGCCTGTATGCAAAGTTCTCCAAGTGTGAATTCTGGCTGCCTCAAGTCACCTACCTTGGTCACGTCATCTCTGCCAAGGGCATTGCCGTCAACCCAGAAACTATTAAGACAATTATGGACTGGCTTCCACCCATAAATGCCAAAGAAGTCCGGAGTTTCCTTGGTTTGGCCAGTTACTGCCGTCGCTTCGTTCAAAACTTCTCAAAGATTGCGAAGCCTCTTACCGATCTCCTCAAGAAAGGCAAGAAATATCTTTGGACTCCTGCATGTCAAGCAAGCTTTGAAACACTCAAAGAGAAGCTCACTTCCACACCAGTATTGGTTCCTCCAGATACATCAAAGCCTTTCCAGATTTTCTGTGATGCTTCATTGCAAGGATTGGGTGCGGTCCTTATGCAAGAAAAGCAAGTTGTTGCTTACGCATCTCGTCAGTTGAAGACGCATGAGATCAACTATCCTACACATGACCTCGAACTCGCAGCAGTTGTCTTTGCTTTGAAAGTATGGAGGCATTACTTGCTTGGCAACCGTTGTGAGATCTTTTCTGATCACAAGAGTCTGAAGTATATCTTCACACAGCCTGATCTCAACCTTCGTCAGAGGAGGTGGATTGAAACAATCAATGATTTCAATTTGACCATCAACTACACCCCGGGCAAAGCTAATGTCATGGCAGATGCTCTCAGCCGAAAAGCTTATGTCAATAACCTCATGGTGGAAGAACAACAACCTCTATTGTGCGAGAAATTCCGCAAGCTTAACCTTGAAATTGTGGATCAAGGTTATCTTCTGAACCTTCTAGCAACACCCCTCTTGGAAGAAAAGGTCCGTTCCATTCAGCTTGGGGATCCTTACACTAAAAAGATCATCTCCAACATTCAACTTCCGAAGTATGAGTCTTTCCATGTTGATGACCAAGGCACTCTCTTCTTTCAACACCGGATGTTTGTTCCGAACTACCTGGGTTTAAGAGAGCAAGTTCTCAAGGAGGCGCATGATTCTGTTCTTTCTATCCACCCTGGAAGCACTAAGATGTACATGGACTTGAAAACACAATATTGGTGGCCTGGTTTGAAACGATATTGTGCCAAGTATGTCTCAGAGTGTGATGTTTGTCGCAGAGTTAAAGCTGTCCATCAAAAACCTTCTGGTCTTCTACAGCCATTGAAGCCTCCGGAATGGAAATGGGAGAAAGTAGAGATGGACTTCATCACTGGTTTTCCAAGGTCGTAGAAGGGCAACAATGCAATCTTTGTTGTCATTGACAGGCTTTCCAAAGTAGCTCACTTCTTTCCAGTCAAGGAAACAATTTCTGCAATTCAGTTGGCTGAGCTCTATATCAACAGAGTTGTCTCTCTGTATGGAGTTCCTCTTGAGATCAGTTCAGACCGTGGAAGCATCTTCACTTCCAAGTTCTGGGGAAGTTTCCAAAATGCTTTGGGAACAAAACTAAACTTCAGCACAGCTTACCACCCTCAGTCGCAAGGACAAGTTGAAAGGATCAATCAGATTCTAGAAGATATGCTCCGTGCTTGCGTTATCTCTTTCGGCATGAAGTGGGAAGAATGTATTCCTTATGCTGAATTCTCTTACAACAACAGTTTCTAGAAAAGTCTAAAGATGGCACCATTTGATGCTCTCTATGGTCGCAAATGCAGAACTCCGATTGGTTGGTCGGGCGCAGGTGAAAGATTATTGTTTGGCCCCGACATTGTAACTCAAGCGGAGGAGAAAGTTCACATCATTCTTGAAAATCTGAAGATTGCTCAAAGTCGCCAGAAGAGCAATTATGACAGGAAACACACGGACATGGAGTATGTACCTGGAGATCTCGTTTACCTTCGTGTCACTCCCATGAGAGGTACGCACCGTTTTGGTATCAAAGGAAAGCTGGCTCCTAGATACATCGGTCCTTTCAAAATTCGTGGAAGAAGAGGAGAAGTTGCTTATGCTCTTGAGCTCCCTGAACAACTCAAAGTCCATGATGTTTTTCACATCTCTCAACTCAAGAAGTGCTTCAAGGATCCCGGCAGGACCGTGGACCATGAACTCATCAATCTCCAAGAAGATCTGTCTTATCAAGAACACCCCACAAAAATTCTTGAAGTCGCAGAAAGAAGGACTCGCAACAAGTCCATCAAGTTCTGCAAGGTGCAGTGGTCGCACCATTCCGTTGATGAAGCCACCTGGGAACGTGAAGATGAGCTCCGTGCCAAGTATCCTACCCTCTTTGAGTCTTCTTCTTCCTAGAATCTCGGGGCGAGATTCCTGTTTAGTGGGGGAGAGTTGTAGCACCCCAATTGTCTAACAATTGTAATGCTACTTGTCCTAGTAAGATATTGGCTACTCCATAGATATTATTGTTGCATCATAATTATATCATGCTCATGTCATCATGCCACCTTGCATTTGCGCATCATATAAAACTCTTTTTCTTTTGGTTTTTCTCTCACATGCATTAATAATTGTATTTGCCTCTTGATATTGTATTTGGCTTTTGATATATTGCTTAATGCCCAAGTTGAGTTGGGGGCATATCTTTTATTTCCATTCCACCACCTTTCTCTTCCACCACTTTATAATCCCACCATCCCATTAACTATGAGCTTGTAATTCTTTTTCTTTTGACATTATATCCTAGCTCATGTGGTTTGGGGGGGATCAATCTTCCAAATTCTTTGCTTGGCTTATTTACCACTTTTTGGAAATGCATAAGATTAATGCCATCATATTATTATTGTTTTCACATAATAAATCATGACATTATTATTTTTGCATGGGCCATGCACATTTTCTCCATCACCTTTTTGCTCCTTTGGTTTTTCCTTTATTTTAAGTGGATCTTTACTTCATGGGTCATCTCTTTTCCTTCCACCATTCCAAATCCTCATCTATATCTATTTCTTTTAGGTTTAGCCCATAATTCTTTTCTTTTCTTTTCCTTTTTCTTGGATTTCCTTTCACCTCCACCTCATGTCAATTCTAGCACTCACCATGTTCCACTTGAGATGATCTTACCACATTTTTTTATCTTATTTTTCTTTATCTACATATAAGATCACATGAGCCTTATTCCACCTAATTCTTTTCTTCTTCTTTCTTTCTAGTTTCTTCTCTACATTAGCCCATGCAAGATCAAGCCCATGTGTCTTCTTGTTTTGGCCTCATAATCAAAAATTAAAATCTATATATCTAATTAAAACCTAACCTAATTCTTTCCTCTCTCTTTCTTCTTCTCCTAAACCCTAAGCTTGCTCTCTCTCTCTCTAGCGTGACCTCCTTGCTCTCCCTCTCTCTCTCACCTGCTGAGCACCACCTGGCCACCCTTCCCCTGGCCCACACCCAGCCACCCCAAACCCTAACCCTAGACATGCCCATCTAACCCTAGCCGATCTACTCCCTCTACTCTCTTTCTTCCCTACTGACCGAGCTAGCCCCACCTGCCCTCCCTCGCCCTCAGCCCCACTGGCAGCCTCCCCCTGCCATGCCTACCTGCCCCAGGACGAGCCTCAGCTCGCCCATGTGCTCGAGGAGAAGGAGGAAAAGGTGGCACCCGAGCCACCTTTTTACCTGCCGTGCCCACCTGCCTCTCCTCTCTCTCCCTCTCACTTTCCCCTCCTCCTCACGTCTCTGGCCTCTCCGAGATCCACCCCGAGACGCCCTCCTTCCTCTCCGACCACCAGCAGCCGTCGCCGGTCGCCGCCAGCAACCACCTCGCCCCGACGATCCTGCCGGCGCGCTTGACCTGGAGGTGGCCTGGGCGACCGAGGACGCCCTACTGCATCACCCCGACCGCGCCTACGCGAGGGAGAAGCTCCCCAGCAACCCCGCGCCTCGCCGCCCTGCAGGAAACCCTAGCCGACGGAGCGCCTGCATCCCCGATGCTCCGCCGCTCCTCGCGCCGATCCAAGCCCACCAGCGAGCCCGCGGTGAGCATCTTCTTTTCCCGGACAACCTCCTCTTCTCCGCTGTTGTCTAGCCTCACCGTGCGTTTTGTCGAGCAGCCTCCACGCGCCAGAGCTCGCCGGCGTCTGCAACTTTTCCGCGCCGCGCAAGCCCTACCTAGTCCCTCGCTACCCTCCTGTCAACCCCCCCGAGCCAGCCGCACTGGCTAGACCCCTCCGCGCGCACTCCCCCGTCCCCGGATCGAACCCCCGCCCCGCGCCGCGCACCAGTTTTGCGTCAGACGCGAGAAGAAGAAAAACAGTACCGGGCCCGTGGTCGATTTGCAAAAAACCCCTCCCCTTTTTAATTAGTGCAACCCGCGCTCCAAATGGCCCCACCTGTCCGTCGCCTGGCCATCTTGCAGAGACCCCTCCTGTTTTCTTGGCCGTAACCCGCGGTCCATCTGGCGCCCCACCAGTCAGCCGCTGGGGGTTTTCCGCTGGCACGTGGGCCTTCAGCCGCTGGCCCCACCCTGTCAGTCTCTGTGGGCTAGCCCAGCCTGCGGTGCAAAAAGAAATTTCCGCGCGCGTGTGGCCCAGTCAGCGCAGCCCCACATGTCAGTGTTTGTGGGTAGATTTGCCTGCGGTGTAAAAAGTTTTACCTTGAGTCTGTTTTTATTCAAATCTTTTCAAATTTATTTAAATTCAAATTCTTTTCAGATTCAAATAATTTTTAAAATACAAATCCAAATAATACAAATAATATATGTTTTGGAATCAGAAAAATGTGAGGAATCCAAATATGCACTTCAAAATATATTTTGAACACTTTAATTTTCGAGATGATTAAAATTACAATAAAAATGCCCTTTTCCTTATTTAATTAATAACTTTTGTTTTATAACTCCAAATTTGACAAATAATATGTCTAAATCGATCAGTGTGATGAGCCCGTTCTATTTATGCAATCCTTGTTCTGAATTGAAGCATGCATCATGTTGTCATTTAAAATCTGAACCGTTTATGACAATAAAACTTGGGCAAATAAATAATAAAGTGCTTTATTTCTTGTATCCACACCTCACCTTTGCCATGCTACTTAAATGGCATGAAAATTGTGCATCATTCATCATGGCATGCTTGTTTGCTTGTCGCATTTTAATTCATATGCTTGTGCACTTTATTTATGTTGGCCCTTGTTTGTTTGGTTCTTCTTCGAATAGACGCCCAGCAGGAGAATTACCAGGAATCCCAGGAGTATTACCCAGATCCATCTCTCGCTTCAACTGAGCTGCCAGGCAAGCACTACCACATGCTTGCATACATACAGTACCTATTGCCTCTACCTTATTCTTGCATCATTGAGTCGCGATTGCATTAAATTGAATCCCAAGAACTGCATAACCTTTACTTTTCAACCACATTAAGCCTGTTCCGGTCACATGAGCCATTACTACGGGAGTTGTTTGAGCCATGCGAGTCGTAGAAAAGCATGAGTAGGGTATGTGAGTGTCTGATGGATAACGAGGTACCTAAACAACATAACCTGAGTAGTAATGGGATAACTAATGAAAGAGGCACCGGTGAGCAATATCTGCTATTTGGTTTTTCATGCTCACTTGTGTCCCGTAGGACCCCGAGTACTTGATTCCTGTTCCTTGACTATTCGCACTATCCACATCCGGGAGGCCTTATGGACCCCCCCTGAGCCAGAGCTTGATTCATTCTTATTTCTTAGGGCCACAAGTAGTTTGGGGCTTTATTACTATTCTGTACTTATGCCATGTTACTGCTTTATTTAAGATTGTGCGTGGAGCACCTGTACTGTTTTGGATCGTGGAATGTTTTCGCGGTATCGACAAGCCCAGTCACAATTTCGGGTTCCCAGTCGTTTACAGCCATTGACACAAACCTTGGGTCCGTCTCGGAGCCGGCCAACTTCGTTGCGGGTAGCTTAATGGGGTGGCCCCCTGAAATATTTCTGAATCTTGTGATTGCTTAGTCGTGAATGCCTCGTTGGGTTTTGATTTGGTTTTTCCGAGGTTGATCGAGTGTGTGTTGCTATTCGTGCACCCCTGCAGGGTAAATCTTTCTGAAAGTCGTGTCCGCGGTTATGGACGACTTGGAGCACAGTTTCTCGATCATAGACAAGTATAACTAAAGTACCGCTTTTAAATTGACTAAGTACTTGACTAGTAAATAGTGCAATACTCATGGAATGGTTAATAAAACTGCCAACGGATGATGGGGGTTGTTCGTCCGCTTCCTCGTTGGTAAGCGAGGAGGAGGATGGATCTGTTAATTATACTGTTATAACTGTTGTTCTTAATTCACGGACTTCCGTCTATCATTGGTTAGGCGGAAGGTTAGCGAGTCTTTATAGAATTGTTAGGTATTATCTTTTGCTGCAATTGCGTCACCCCAGGTTGTGTCCCCTTTAGCGGCATTAAGACTTGCTGAGTACCCCTAGGGTCTCACACGATAAATTGTTTGATTCAGATGAACAGGTGTACCCGCAAGATGGATACTGGGTGGAAGAGACAGATGATGTTGGCAACGATCATTCGGTGTAGAGATTCCGGGAATGGGGATCCGTGTGATCTGTGGGCGGGATGTGTTTATTTATGGGGCATCTTATGCCAATTTGCTTCTTATCCGTACTCGGATCTTGTTTTCCGCTTCCGCCTGATCCTCTGATGTGTGATGTATGAGGAGCTATCCTCAATTATTATATCTATCTAGGACATTTGGATCTTGCCGTATGGCGTTGCAACATTTCTATTTCTTTTAGATGGAATGGCTCTAAGGACTGTTGTATGTGGCTTGCATACATACTCATTTGTGTATGTAGTTAATCCCTTCGCATGCCGATTACGCCGCTCGTTCTTGTCCCGTTGTTTGAAAGTGGTTAGGACGGCCGAAAGGTCTACCGTGAGTGGCCCTGGGCCCCACCGTACTATTTTAACCAGTTTCGTTCATCCAGGCATTAACTAAGAGCGTAATTCACCGAGGTAGTTACAATTGATCCACTGGTGTCATTGCGTGTGTGTTCATTTCCTAAATCACATGGATCCACTAGATTCATTGCATCTATGTTATTTTCCTCAACCACATGGATCCTCTAGTGTCATTGTGTGTGTTCTTTTCCTAAACCACATTGATCCATTGGTGTCATTGCATGTGTTTTTTTCTAAACCACATTGATCCACTAGAGACATTGCATGTGTGTTCTTTTCCTAAACCACATGGATCCACTAGAGTCATTGAATGTGTGATCTTTTCCTAAACCACATGGATCGACTAGTGACATTGAATGTGTGTTTTTCTAAACCACATGGATCCACTCCTGTCATTGCATGTGTGTTCTTTTCCTAAACCACATGGATCCATTAGTGTCATTGCATGGGTGTTATTTTCCTAAACCATATGGATCCACTAGAGTCATTGCACGTGTGTTCTTTTCCTAAACCACATGGATCCACTAGAGTCATTGCTTGTGTGCTCTTTTCCTGAACCAAATTGATCCAGTAGAGTCATTGCATGTGTGTTCTTTTCCTAAACCACATGGTCCACTAGATCCATTGCATGTGAGTTATTTTCCTAAACCACATTGATCCACTGGTGTCATTGCATGTGTGTTCTTTTCCTACCCCACATGGATCCACTAGAGTCATTGCCTATGTGTTCTTTTCCTAAAACACATTGAAGAGTCATTGAATGTGTGGTCTTTTCCTAAACCACATTGATCCACTAGATTCATTGCATGTGTGTTCTTTTCCTAAGCCACATTGATCCACTAGTGACATTTGCATGTGTGTTGTTTTCCTAAACCACATTGATCCACTGGTAACATTGCTTGTGTATTCTGTTCCTAAACCACATTGATCCACTAGTGTCATTGGATGTGTGTTCTTTACCTAAACCACATGGATCCACCGGTGACAATTCATGTGTGTTCTTTTCCTGAACCACATTGATCCACTAGAGTCATTGCGTGTGTGTTATTTTCCTAAACCACATGGATCCACTAGAGTCATTGCATATGTGTTCTTTACCTGATACAGATTGATCCACTAGTGTCATTGCATGTGTGTTCTTTTACTAAACCATATTGATCCACTGGTGACATTGCATGTGTGTTCCGTTCCTAAATCACATGGACCCACTCGTGTCATTGCATGTGTGATCTTTTCCTAAACCACATGGATCCACTAAAGCCATTGCATGTGTGTTCTTTTCCTAAACCACATGGATCCACTAGTGACATTGCATGTGTGTTCTTTTCCTAAACCACATTGATCCACTAGAGTCATTGCATGTTTGTTCTATTCCTAAACCTCATGGATCCACTAGTGTCATTGCATGTGTGTTGTTTTTTCATAAACCACATGGATCCACTAGAGTCATTGCATG
Organism: Avena eriantha; assembly: GCA_910589775.1. Taxonomy (NCBI): domain Eukaryota; kingdom Viridiplantae; phylum Streptophyta; class Magnoliopsida; order Poales; family Poaceae; genus Avena; species Avena eriantha. Next base: position 11,644 of record CAJUXJ010001049.1, read on the forward strand.
TGTGTTCTTTACCTAAACCACATTGATCCACTGGTGATATTGCATGTGTGTTCTTTTCCTAACCCACGTGGATCCACTAGAGTCATTGAATGTGCGTTCTTTTCCTAAACCACATTGATCCACTAGAGTCATTGCATGTGTGTTATTTTACTAAACCACATTGATCCACTAGTGACATTTGCATGTGTGTTCTTTTCCTAAACCACATGGATCCACTAGTGTTATTGCATGTGTGTTCTTTTACTAAACCACATTGATCCACTGGTGACATTGCATGTGAGTTCCTTTCCTAAATCACATGGACCCACTCATGTCATTGCATGTGTGTTGTTTTCCTAAACCACATGGATCTACTAGAGTCATTGCATGTGTGTTCTTTTCCTAAACCACATGGATCCACTAGTGATATTGCATGTGTGTTCTTTTTCGAAACCACATTGATCCACTGGTGTCATTGCATGTATGTTCATTTCCTGAATCACATGGATCCACTCGATTCATTGATTCTATGTTATTTTCCTCAACCACATTGATCCTCTGGTGTCATTGCGTGTGTGTTATTTTCCTAATCCACATTGATCCACTACAGACATTGCGTGTGTGTTATTTTCCTAAACCACATGGATCCACCGGTGACATTGGATGTCTGATCTTTTCCTAAACCACATGGACCGACTGGTGACATTGCATGTGTGTTGTTTTTCTAAACCACATGGATCCACGGCTGTCATTGCGTGTGTGTTCTTTTCCCAAACTATATGGAGCCACTAGTGTCATTGCATGTCTGTTATTTTCCTAAACCACATGGATCCACTAGAGTCATTGCGCGTGTGCTCTTTTCCTAAACCACATGGATCCACTGGTGACATTGCATGTCTGTTATTTTCCTAAACCACATGGATCCACTACAGTCATTGCGCGTGTGCTCTTTTCCTAAACCACATGGATCCACAGGTGACATTACATGTGTGTTATTTTCCTAAACCACATGGATCCACTAGAGTCATTGCTTGTGTGCTACTTTCCTGAACCACATTGATCCACTTGAGTCATTGCATGTGTGTTCTTTTCCTAAACCACATGGATCCACTAGAGCCATTGCATGTGAGTTATTTTCCTAAACCACATTGATCTACTGGTGTCATTGCATGTGTGTTCTTTTCCTACCCCACATGGATCCACTAGACTCATTGCCTATGTGTTCTTTTCCTAAAACACATTGAAGAATCATTGAGTGTGTGTTCTTTTCCTAAACCATATTGATCCACTAGATTCATTGCATGTGTGTTCTTTTCCTAAGCCACATTGATCCACTAGTGACATTTGCATGTGTATTGTTTTCCTAAACCACATTGATCCACTAGTAACATTGCATGTGTATTCTTTTCCTAAACCATATTGATCCACTAGATTCATTGCATGTGTGTTCTTTTCCTAAGCCACATCGATCCACTAGTGACATTTGCATGTGTATTGTTTTCCTAAACCACATTGATCCACTGGTAACATTGCATGTGTATTCTTTTCCTAAACCACATTGATCCACTAGTGTCATTGGATGTGTGTTCTTTTCATAAACCATATGGATCCACTGGTGACATTGCATGTGTGTTCTTTTCCTGAACCAGATTGATCTACTAGAGTCATGGCATGTGTGTTCTTTTCCTAAACCACATGGATCCACTAGAGTCATTGCATGTGTGTTCTTTTCCTGATCCACATTGATCCACTAGAGTCGTTGCATGTGTTCTTTTCCTAATCCACATTGATCCATTGGTGTCATTGCATGTGTTTTTTTCTAAACCACATTGATCCACTAGAGACATTGCATGTGTGTTCTTTTCCTAAACCACATGGATCCACTACAGTCATTGAATGTGTGATCTTTTCCTAAACCACATGGATCGACTAGTGACATTGAATGTGTGTTTTTTCTAAACCACATGGATCCACTGCTGTCATTGCGTGTGTGTTCTTTTCCTAAACCACATGGATCCATTAGTGTCATTGCATGTGTGTTATTTTCCTAAACCACATGGATCCACTAGAGTCATTGCACGTGTGTTCTTTTCCTAAACCACATGGATCCACTAGAGTCATTGCTTGTGTGCTCTTTTCCTGAACCAATTGATCCACTAGAGTCATTGCATGTGTGTTCTTTTCCTAAACCACATGGATCCACTAGAGCCATTGCATGTGAGTTATTTTCCTAAACCACAATGATCCACTGGTGTCATTGCATGTGTGCTCTGTTCCTACCGCACATGGATTCACTAGAGTCATTGCCTATGTGTTCTTTTCCTAAAACACATTGAAGAATCATTGAGTGTGTGTTCTTTTCCTAAACCATATTGATCCACTAGATTCATTGCATGTGTGTTCTTTTCCTAAGCCACATCGATCCACTAGTGACATTTGCATGTGTATTGTTTCCTAAACCACATTGATCCACTAGTAACATTCCATGTGTATTCTTTTCCTAAACCACATTGATCCACTAGTGTCATTAGATGTGTGTTCTTTTCATAAACCACATGGATCCACTGGTGACATTGCATGTGTGTTCTTTTCCTGAACCAGATTGATCTACTAGAGTCATGGCATGTGTGTTCTTTTCCTAAACCACATGGATCCACTAGAGTCATTGCATGTGTGTTCTTTTCCTGATCCACATTGATCCACTAGAGTCATTGCATGTGTTCTTTTCCTAATCCACATTGATCCATTGGTGTCATTGCATGTGTTTTTTTCTAAACCACATTGATCCACTAGAGACATTGCATGTGTGTTCTTTTCCTAAACCACATGGATCCACTACAGTCATTGAATGTGTGATCTTTTCCTAAACCACATGGATCGACTAGTGACATTGAATGTGTGTTTTTTCTAAACCACATGGATCCACTGCTGTCATTGCATGTGTGTTCTATTCCTAAACCACATGGATCCATTAGTGTCATTGCATGTGTGTTATTTTCCTAAACCACATGGATCCACTAGAGTCATTTCACGTGTGTTCTTTTCCTAAACCACATGGATCCACTAGAGTCATTGCTTGTGTGCTCTTTTCCTGAACCAAATTGTTCCAATAGAGTCATTGCATGTGTGTTCTTTTCCTAAACCACATGGATCCACTAGAGCCATTGCATGTGAGTTATTTTCCTAAACCACATTGATCCACTGGTGTCATTGCATGTGTGTTCTTTTCCTACCCCACATGGATCCACTAGAGTCATTGCCTATGTGTTCTTTTCCTAAAACACATTGAAGAGTCATTGCATGTGTGTTCTTTTCCTAAACCACATGGATCCACTAGAGCCATTGCATGTGAGTTATTTTCCTAAACCACATTGATCCACTGGTGTCATTGCGTGTGTGTTGTTTTCCTACCCCACATGGATCCACTAGAGTCATTGCCTATGTGTTCTTTTCCTAAAACACATTGAAGAGTCATTGAATGTGTGTTCTTTTCCTAAACCACATTGATCCACTAGATTCATTGCATGTGTGTTCTTTTCCTACGCCACATTGATCCACTAGTGACATTTGCATGTGTGTTGTTTTCCTAAACCACATTGATCCACTGGTAACATTGCTTGTGTATTCTTTTCCTAAACCACATTGATCCACTAGTGTCATTGGATGTGTGTTATTTTCCTAAACCACATGGATCCACTGGTGACATTGCATGTGTGTTCTTTTCCTGAACCACATTGATCCACTAGAGTCATTGCGTGTGTGTTCTTTTCCTAAACCACATGGATCCACTAGAGTCATTGCATATGTGTTCTTTTCCTGATCTAGATTGATCCACTAGTGTCATTGCATGTGTGTTCTTTTACTAAACCACATTGATCCACTGGTGACGTTGCATGTGTGTTCCTTTCCTAAATCACATGGACCCACTCGTGTCATTGCATGTGTGATCTTTTCCTAAACCACATGGATCCACTAAAGTCATTGCATGTGTGTTCTTTTCCTAAACCACATGGATCCACTAGTGACATTGCATGTGTGTTCTTTTCCTAAACCACATGGATCCACTAGTGTCATTGCATGTGTGTTCTTTTTTCATAAACCACATGGAGCCACTAGAGTCATTGCATGTCTGTTATTTTCATGTGTGTTCTTTACCTAAACCACATTGATCCACGAGTGATATTGCATGTGTGTTCTTTTCCTAACCCACATGGATCCACAGGTGTTATTGCATGTATGTTCTTTTCCGAAACCACATTTATCCACTTGTGTTATTGCATGTGTGTTCTTTTCCTAACCCACATGGACCCACTAGAGTCGTTGAATGTCTGTTCTTTTCCTAAACAACATAGACCCACTAGAGTCATTGCATGTGTGTTCTTTTCCTAAACTACATTGATCCACTGGTGACATTGCATGTGTGTTCTTTTCCTAAACCACATGGATCCTCTGGTGCCATTGCATGTGTGTTCTTTTCCTAAACCACATTGATCCACTGGTGATATTGCATGTCTGTTCTTCTCCTAAACCACATTGATCCACTTGTGTCATTGCGTGTGTGTTCATTTCCTAAATCACATGGATCCACTAGATTCATTGCATCTATGTTATTTTCCTCAACCACATGGATCCTCTAGTGTCATTGTGTGTGTTCTTTTCCTAATCCACATTGATCCATTGGTGTCATTGCATGTGTTTTTTTCTAAACCACATTGATCCACTAGAGACATTGCGCGTGTGCTCTTTTCCTAAACCACATGGATCCACAGGTGACATTACATGTGTGTTATTTTCCTAAACCACATGGATCCACTAGAGTCATTGCTTGTGTGCTCTTTTCCTGAACCACATTGATCCACTAGAGTCATTGCATGTGTGTTCTTTTCCTAAACCACATGGATCCACTAGAGCCATTGCATGTGAGTTATTTTCCTAAACCACATTGATCCACTGGTGTCATTGCATGTGTGTTCTTTTCCGACCCCACGTGGATCCACTAAACTCATTGCCTATGTGTTCTTTTCCTAAAACACATTGAAGAATCATTGAATGTGTGTTCTTTCCTAAACCACATTGATCCACTAGATTCATTGCATGTGTGTTCTTTTCCTAAGCCACATTGATCCACTAGTGACATTTGCATGTGTGTTGTTTTCCTAAACCACATTGATCCACTAGTAACATTGCTTGTGTATTCTGTTCCTAAACCACATTGATCCACTAGTGTCATTGGATGTGTGTTCTTTACCTAAACCACATGGATCCACTGGTGACAATTCATGTGTGTTCTTTTCCTGAACCACATTGATCCACTAGAGTCATTGCGTGTGTGTTCTTTTCCTAAACCACATGGATCCACTAGAGTCATTGCATATGTGTTCTTTTCCTGATACAGATTGATCCACTAGTGTCATTGCATGTGTGTTCTTTACTGAACCACATTGATCCACTGGTGACATTGCATGTGTGTTATTTTCCTAAACCGCATTGATCCAATAGAGTCATTGCATGTGTGTTCTTTTCATAAACCACATGGATCCACTCGCGTCATTGCATGTGTTCTTTTCCTAAGCTACATGGATCCACTAGTGTCATTGCATGTGTGTTCTTGTCCAGAACCACATGGATCCACTAGTGACATTGCGTGTGTGTTATTTTCCTAAACCGCATTGATCCAATAGAGTCATTGCATGTGTGTTCTTTTCATAAACCACATGGATCCACTCGCGTCATTGCATGTGTTCTTTTCCTAAACTACATGGATCCACTAGTGTCATTGCATGTGTGTTCTTTTCCAGAACCACATGGATCCAATAGTGACATTCCATGTGTGTTATTTTCCTAAACCACATTGATCCACTAGAGTCATTGCATGTTTGTCCTATTCCTAAACCACATGGATCCACTGGTGTCATTGCATGTATGTTCATTTCCTAAATCACATGGATCAACTAGATTCATTGCATCTATGTTATTGATCCACTGGTGACATTTGCATGTGTGTTCTTTTCCTAAACTACATGGATCCACTGGTGACATTGCATGTGTGTTCTTTTCCTAAACCACATGGATCCACTAGTGACATTGCATGTGTGTTGTTTTCCTAAACCGCATTGATCCAATAGAGTCATTGCATGTGTGTTCTTTTCATAAACCACATGGATCCACTCGCGTCATTGCATGTGTTCTTTTCCTAAACTACATTGATCCACTGGTGTCATTGCGTGTGTGTTCATTTCCTAAATCACATGGATCAACTAGATTCATTGCATCTATGTTATTGATCCACTGGTGACATTTGCATGTGTGTTCTTTTCCTAAACTACATGGATCCACTGGTGACATTGCAAGTCTGTTCTTTTCCTAAACCACATGGATCCACTGGTGACATTGCATGTCTGTTATTTTCCTAAACCACATGGATCCACTAGAGTCATTGCACGTGTGCTCTTTTCCTAAACCACATGGATCCACAGGTGACATTACATGTGTGTTATTTTCCTAAACCACATGGCTCCACTAGAGTCATTGCTTGTGTGCTCTTTTCCTGGACCACATTGATCCACTAGATTCAATGCATGTGTGCTCTTTTCCTAAACCACATGGATCCACTAGAGCCATTGCATGTGAGTTATTTTCCTAAACAACATTGATCCACTGGTGTCATTGCATGTGTGTTCTTTTCCTACCCCACATGGATCCACTAGAGTCATTGCCTATGTGTTCTTTTCCAAAAACACATTGAAGAATCTTTGAGTGTGTGTTCTTTTCCTAAACCATATTGATCCACTAGATTCATTGCATGTGTGTTCTTTTCCTAAGCCACATTGATCCACTAGTGACATTTGCATGTGTATTGTTTTCCTAAACCACATTGATCCACTGATAACATTGCATGTGTATTCTTTTCCTAAACCACATTGATCCACTAGTGTCATTGGATGTGTGTTCTTTTCATAAACCACATGGATCCACTGGTGACATTGCATGTGTGTTCTTTTCCTGAACCACATTGATCTAGTAGAGTCATGGCATGTGTGTTCTTTTCCTAACCACATGGATCCACTAGAGTCATTGCATGTGTGTTCTTTTCCTGATCCACATTGATCCACTAGAGTCATTGCATGTGTGTTCTTTTACTGAACCACATTGATCCACTGGTGACATTGCATGTGTGTTATTTTCTTAAACCGCATTGATCCAATAGAATCATTGCATGTGTGTTCTTTTCATAAACCACATGGATCCACTCGCGTCATTGCATGTGTTCTTTTCCTAAACCACATGGAACCACTAGTGTCATTGTATGTGTGTTCTTTTCCTGAACCACATGGATCCACTAGTGACATTGCATGTGTGTTATTTTCCTAAACCACATTGATCCACTAGAGTCATTGCATGTTTGTTCTATTCCTAAACCACATGGATCCACTGGTGTCATTGCATGCATGTTCATTTCCTGAATCACATGGATCAACTAGATTCATTGCATCTATCTTATTGATCCACTGGTGACATTTGCATGTGTGTTCTTTTCCTAAACTACATTGATCATTTGGTGACATTGCATGTGTGTTCTTTTCCTAAACCACATGGATCCACTGGTGTCATTGCCTGTGTGTTCATTTCCTAAATCACATGGATCCACTAGATTCATTGCATCTATGTTATCTTCCTCAACCACATGGATCCTCTAGTGTCATTGTGTGTGTTCTTTTCCTAATCCACATTGATCCATTGGTGTCATTGCATGTATTTTTTTTCTAAACCACAATGATCCACTAGAGACATTGAATGCGTGTTCTTTTCCTAAACCACATGGATCCACTAGAGTCATTGAATGTGTGATCTTTTCCTAAACCACATGGATCGACTAGTGACATTGAATGTGTGTTTTTTCTAAACCAGATGGATCCACTACTGTCATTGCATGTGTGTTCTTTTCCTAAACCACATGGACCCATTAGTGTCATCGCATGTGTATTATTTTCCTAAACCACATGGATCCACTAGAGTCATTTCACGTGTGTTCTTTTCGTAAACCACATGGATCCACTAGAGTCATTGCTTGTGTGCTCTTTTCCTGAACCAAATTGTTCCAATAGAGTCATTGCATGTGTGTTCTTTTCCTAAACCACATGGATCCACTAGAGGCATTGCATGTGAGTTATTTTCCTAAACCACATTGATCCACTGGTGTCATTGCGTGTGTGTTCTTTTCCTACCCCACATGGATCCACTAGAGTCATTGCCTATGTGTTCTTTTCTTAAAACACATTGAAGAGTCATTGAATGTGTGTTCTTTTCCTAAACCACATTGATCCACTAGATTCATTGCATGTGTGTTCTTTTCCTAAGCCACATTGATCCACTAGTGACATTTGCATGTGTGTTGTTTTCCTAAACCACATTGATCTACTTGTAACATTGCTTGTGTATTCTGTTCCTAAACCACATTGATCCACTAGTGTCATTGGATGTGTGTTCTCTACCTAAACCACATGGATCCACTGGTGACAATTCATGTGTGTTCTTTTCCTGAACCACATTGATCTACTAGAGTCATGGCATGTGTGTTCTTTTCCTAACCACATGGATCCACTAGAGTCATTGCATGCGTGTTCTTTTTCTGATCCACATTGATCCACTAGAGTCATTGCATGTGTGTTCTTTTACTGAACCACATTTGATCCACTTGTGACATTGCATGTGTGTTATTTTCTTAAACCGCATTGATCCAATAGAGTCATTGCATGTGTGTTCTTTCATAAACCACATGGATCCACTCGCGTCATTGCATGTGTT